>JAANYP010003243.1:35912-55912 GCA_020465985.1 Centrapalus pauciflorus | reverse complement strand
AACTTATGATGAGGCGGTGGAATTTGATTTATCTCGTGAGTTTGATATGTCTCGTACTAAGCCTTAAGTGCCACCTCCAAAGAATTTCAAGACTAACTACTCTCATAATTGTAACCGACAGTCGTGTTCCTTTCATTCCAAGTCTTCCTTTTATTCCAAGAAGCTCAATACTGGTTCAGCTTCTCAGTGTCAGTTTTCTTTGAAGTTCAAGATTCTTATATCTTTGTTATCTCAGTCTCAATACCGGTCTACACTTCCAGAGACGAATAAACCATGCAACACATGTGGTTGGGTGCACCAAGGGCCATGTGGTATGACCGGTGTGGTTTGACACTGCTGCGAGGAATCGGGGCATGTTCATCCTAAGTGTTTCCGAAGGTATGATACTTGTCACCGATGCAGTCTTTCTGGGCATTTGATCAAGATGTGTCCTGTCCAAACACCAGAAGAAAGTAAGGCTTCAGTAACTAAGCCTCAGCATACGGGCGCCTCCTTTTGGGTGCGAGCTCGAGCTTTTCAGATGATGGTAGATGACGCCAAGGAAAGCCAGATGTGGTTATGGGGATTTTTCTTTTAAACTCTATGCCTGCTAAAGTACTATTTGATTCTGGTGCAAGTTTGTCATTCATTTCTAAATCTTTTGTGCCTAAACTATCAATTACACCTGTTGTGATACCATTCCCTATTGATGTTGAAATTGCTGATGGTCAATCCTTAACTATCAATTACACCTGTTGTGCTACCATTCCCTATTGATGTTGAAATTGCCGATGGTCAATCCTTGACCGTAACGATTGTTAGGTAACATTATATTTCCATAACTTCACTATTGATTTGATTCCTATGGAAATGAAAGAAATTGATGTCATTGTAGGAATGGATTGGTTGGCAACTCATGATGCGGTTATTCAATGTAATAAACGAGTTGTCCAATTAATCTCGCCTAAGGGTGATAAAGTGTTCATTTATGGCGAGAATAGTAAAGGTTAACTAGCGGTCATATCTATCGCTAAGGCTTGCCGATGTCTTAATAATGTATGCACAAGTTATCTCACCTATGTGCTTGATGTGCAAAGTGAAAAGCCACAATTGTCAGATTTTCTAGTGGTGCGAGATTATGCCGATGTTTTCCCTGATGACTTGTCGGGATTACCTCCTGATTGGCAAGTTGAGTTCAGAATTGACATTGTTTAGAGAGCAGCTCCTGTTGCACGAGCTCCATATCGTCTCGCTCCCTCAGAGATGAAGGATGATGACTTGGTTGCAAGAAATGTTGGACAAGGGATTTATTAGACCGAGCTCTCACCTTGGGGTGAGCCGATTCTATTTGTCAAGAAGAAGGATGGGACATTACAGATGTGTATCGATTACCGTGAACTGAACAAAGCAATTGTCCGAAATAAGTATCCTTTGCCACATATAGATAATCTATTTGATCAATTGCAAGGTGCTTCATATTTTTCAAAAATTGATTAACGATCTGGATATCATCAGCTAAGGGTTTGTGAGGAAGACGTACCAAATACTGCATTCCATACTCGATATGGTCATTATGAGTTCATGGTAATACCATTTGGTCTTACGAACGCCCCAACAACATTTATGGATCTAATGAACCTAGTATGACGACCCATGTTGGATAAATCGGTTATTGTATACATTGATGATATACTAGTCTATTCAAAGATGGAGTCTGAGCATGCTGCACATCTCTGTGAACTGTTAGAAGTTCTTTGCAAAGAGAAGCTTTATGCAAAGTGCAAGATGCGAAATCTGGTTATGAAAGGTACAAATCTCAAACTTAAGTTTGAACCTAAGAATATATTAATATGTATAATCGTATGAAACTACCATAATAAGTATCAAACATCTCCAATGCAATAATCCTATTAAACGCTAAACTTGAATCTTAATAGGTATCGTTCTTGGGTCACGTTATCTCTGATGAGGGGGTATCTGATGATCCATCTAAAGTGGAGGCTATTCACTCATGGCAGCCACCTACAAATGTAGCCGAGATGAGAAGTTTTCTAGGATTGGCCGGGTATTATCGGTGTTCCATACGAGATTTCTTAAAGATCGCAGTCCCACTCACTTCCCTTACTTGAAAGAATGTAGTATTTTCCTAGATAGATTAGCAAGAAAATGCTTTTTAGGAATTGAAGATTCAGCTGACTAGTGCCACGATACTTGCATTACCCGAAGGTAACGATGACTTCGTGGTATATAGTGATGCATCAGGATTGGGACTTGGTTGTGTATTAATGCAAAGGGGTAAAGTAATCGCATATGCCTCATGGTAACTCAAAGATTACGAGAAGAAATATCTTGCACATGTTCTTGAATTAGCATTTGTGGTGTTTGCACTGAAATTGTGGAGACATTACTTATACGACACAAGATGCAAGTTGTTCACTGATAATAAAAGTTTCAAATATATCATTGACCAACAGAATTTGCATATGAGGCAAGGACGTGCTCTAGAGTTGATTAAAGATTACGACTATGAAATAGTACCATGGCAAGGCCAATGTAGTGGTTTATGCACTTAGTCAAAAGATATATTAAAATTTGTAAGAAGAATTTGAACTTGGTATTGTGAGCTTCCTTCAATATCCATGTACTGGTGGCCCGGAATGAAACATCATGTAGGTGCCTATGTTGAAAAGTGTTTGGTGTGTTTGCAGGTTAAGGTCGAACACCAGAAGCGTATGGTAGTATGCAACCACTTCCGATTCCAAAATGAAAGTGGTACCATATTACCATGGATTTTGTGACTAAACTGATAGTTAACGATAACATTTGGGTCGTTGTGGATCACCTCACCAAGTCGGCTCATTTTATACCGATTGTGTCCCTACATGCTATTCACAAATCCATTGTATCGGGTCGAGGTTCTCGTGTCACTTCACGCTTTTGGGTTAGTTTTCAAGAAGCTTTGGGTACTGAAGTGAAGCTCAGTATTGCATATCATCCTCGACTGATGGGCAGAGTGAACATATGATCCAAACTCTTAAGGATCTTCTTCGTGCTTGTATTGTCGACTTCAGTGGCAGTTGGGATACCCACTTGCCATTAGTGGAGTTCACATATAATAATAGTTACCATTCCTTTATAGGAATGCCACCATTTGAAGTCTTGTATGGTCGAAGGCGCTTAACTCCGCTGATGAGAAGCCATTGACTGGACCTGAAATATTATAATTGACTCATGATAAGATTCAGATTGTTGTTCTGGAACATCTAAAGGCAGCCCAAGATCGACAGAAGACTTATGGTGATAAGAAGCACAAGCCAATATATTTTAAGGTGGATGAACTTGTGATGCTAAAAGTTTCACCTTGGAAAGGGGTGTTGCATTTTGGTAAACATGGTAAACTCAAACCACGATTTATTAGACCCTTTAAGATCACCGAGAAGATTGGTGAGAAAGTCTATCGACTTGATATTCCTGAGGATCTGGCTGGTATTCACAATGTGTTTCATGTCGATCATATGAGGAAATGTCTAGTAGATCCTGATCCGGCCGTGCCAATGAACGAAGTCAAGATCGATGAGAAGTTGAAGTACATCAAAGAGCCCGATTGTGAATGAGAAAGTGGTGAAATTGAGGAATAAGAAGACCAAGTTAGTACTCGTAAGTGGAAGCATCATCGTCATGCTAGTCTTACGTGGGGGACCAAAATCGAGATGATGTCTAAATATCCCAACTTATTCACAAAGACGTGATTCCGTGGGAGGAATCTTTTCAAAGGAGAAGGAATTGTAACATCTTCTAATTTAAGATAATTCTTAAGCTACAAAATATATACTTAACTGATAATTAAATGAATTATTGATGTTAATCTATATGTGATAATTGCTTCTTAAATCATCCAATAATATATCTTAAATTTGATTTACACAAAATTTTAAATAAATAAGTTAGACTTATATGTAATATAGAGATAGTTTTAACTACTACATTGTGCATTAAACTATTGTAACTTAAAAGTCTATAGAAAGAGGTAAAAGGTCTTAAAGCTTGTAGTACAACTTATTTAAGTATACATGATGTCAAAAAGGTTAGAAGAAAGAACAAAAAGGGCTTAAGGGTCATTAGTGATTATAAGAGGGACTTGGAGGGGGGTTGTGGTGAACATTTTAGCCAATTGGGAGATTAAACGTGAAAGGCACATTTCACTTCACTTCATTTCCTCTTCTTCTTCTAACTCATTTGGAGACCTCAAACTAGGGTTGGAGATTCTTGCAAGTTTTGGCAAAGAAATCTCGATGTTTTTGAGTAATCAAGCTTGGTGAAACACAAGGTAACATCTCTTTCATGTTTTAAGAATATGTGTGTGTAATTGTGTCTTCATCATCCAACTAAATGGTACTAAGCATGGATGATGAAAGATGGGTAATTAAAAGATGATTGTCCAAAGAAGTCTAGTGGTAAATAAACAAGTTATTTGTATGATTTATGAAATTATAAGCACTAGAGATATGAAAGTTCAAGAAATTTAAACTTGGTTATTGGATAGGTTAACAAAGTGGTGATTAGATGATTAATATGATGTGTAGATGTTAATAGATGTTTATATATGTTTGCAATAGAAAGTAAAAGCATAAAAAGTATGTATTCAAATGTTTAAAAGATCTGGAAGTGAGTTTATAGCAAAAGGAATTCAAGCAAGTAGCAACAATAGAGCAAAAGTGCTGTCAGAGAGAAAGCATGTCATGCTTTCTATTAAGCATGTCATGCTTAGATGTTGGGTTTCAAAATTTAATTTTGAGCATTAAGAGTCTTTGCTAGGGTCTTATACTTGAAATACATTATTATTATTAGAAAGGTTTAAATGGGTCCAATGTTAAATTGCAAATTCGAGTCTCGTAGGGGTTCTATTCCCACACATTATATTATGATGGTGCACATATTCTCTGTAGCCTATTATCCTCAGTTGTTTGCATATTTAAGTAATACACCCCATATTGATCTAGTAACTCATTTAGCTAATTTTATTTGCTTACCCAATTGTATTTCATATATCTCAGGTGGAAGTTGTAGTAAGGGCAAGGAGATTGTCGGTTTCGGTTCCAAGGCCTAGTGGACCAGATTGGTAGGGTTGGAATTAGTGTCCAAGTCACAACTAATTTGTAAATGTATTGTTATCAGGCTGGATCCTTTTTGGGTGCATGCAATGAATAGTAAAGAGAATGTAATTAACTTAAAGATATAATGTTAATTAGTTTGTTAATTTATTATGTTTAATAAATTAATTGGAAACTAAATAATTGATTATATTTGATTAATGGGTTAGTTTGTTAATTTATTAATAATTAATAAATTAACCGGAAGCTAATAGAATTAATTGAGGAAGTACATGGGCCAAACTGTAATTAATTGATAGTCAACAGGGCACCCCTTAACCCTAGTTAAGGGGGCCGACCCTTGAACCCATCCCACATGGGTTTGGGGGTGAATTTCTAGGGTTTCTCAAACCCTACAAATAGGGAGCCCCTGCTTGCTTCATTCCTCGCTCATTCAATTTTAAGTTATCTGACGATCACAAGGGACACCGGTTTTAGACTCTGAGATCTGAGCTTAGAAAAGTTATAGTTATTTTCTCTTTTGTTCATTGGGTGTGAACAACTAGAGGCGTTCTTGCTTTAGACGCTTGGCATCCGGTTCAGAGGCTGTTCGTGGAAGCGTTCTTCGTGGAAAAAATTGTGAATTTTCTCAAGGTTAGTTTTTATTGTTCATCTCTTTATTTTATAATTTGTTGCTTAGCTTGTTTGGTTAGATCCTTTAAGATTTTACATTCTTGCATGGTTAGGTTATTTAATTTTTCGCAAAGTTAATATTAAGCTAGCAAAGATATAGAAAACCCATCAGGTAGATCACTTGCCGCCTCATTAAATGTAGTAGTATTTCTATTTTTGATGATAGTTGATGTACTTAATTACAAGTATTTTGTAAAGTATACTTTAAATGCTTAACTTTGTAAATACAACCTCAAACAGGGATTTGGACGTCATGCGAAAGTGTCATGCCCGGATTTTTTTTTGCATCATATTGAATTATGATTTCGAGATTTAATTCCTTGTTAATCTCTGAAAATTTAATTAAATATTGTATTATGTTGAAATGGTTGTATCACAATTTAAACAAGAAATTGGGAGTACTGGCTATAGGGTTAAAAGACTAGCTAATCTAGGGGGTATTCTGAAATTTAAACAAGTTGGAGATAAAAGAAAGAAGGAAATCTTCATAAATGGTGTAAATCATTGTTTTCTCCCAATCAACTTCATCCCAACTCTCTTAGAATAACAAACACTAGGGTTTTGGTTTAGAAGGGGACTTGTGTTGGATTTCTCAAATAAACAAGGCATTGAGTTTGCAAATAGCGAGGTAAAGGTTTCTATAACTTTGCTAATATATATCCTACATTCTTCATCTTTTAAACCATGATGTTAATGGAAAGTGAATGGTTTTTGAAGGTCAAACAATAATAGGTGGCAAGAACTTGTTATGATAGTTCATTTATAAGCTTTATGTATGTGTTTAAGCAAAAGATGGTCATATGTCCTAAGTTTGCTTTGTTTAGATCAAACTCATGAAAGAATTTTGGTACACACTTTAATCTATTGTGAATATTATAGGATTATTATTTGTACATGTTTAAAGGTCTATTATGTAACCTAGAAATACATAACAAATGGGTTTCAATAGGTAAAAAGGGCTGGAAATTAGAATTTTACATATGGATGACCTTGACTACATAAAACTTATCCAAGTTTTTGTGAGTTCTAGCATTGATGTGTGTCGTGCATTCATATATACATGTTCATCTTCATTGTGCCATTATACACATATCGCTTCATCATTGAGATTCATTATACACATGATATATGACCATAGTGCATTGTTGCTTGACAAGTTATCAATTGTAGCATTGTTCATTATGATATAGACTTATTATTCATAGATAAAACATTGTTATTGAGCCTATGCTAATTCATTTAGCCTCACTGGACAACCATCTTATATGTTATATTCAAATGCCTTTACTGTGTGTTTGTGTGTATAAACTCCTACTTCCTTAAGCTTACTGAGTAGGTGGCCAGACTTCGGGTACCGGTTAGTCTTATGGTTGCAATATCACGGTTCTACCAGACTTGACAACATGCAGATTCTTGAGTCTTCCTCTTGACATGTTGGAATGGTATCTATTCCCATGTGTGTGTGTGTGTGTATGTACATACGTATATATACTTACATATATGTACATATATATACATATATATATATATATATATATATATATATATATATATATATATATATATATATATATATATATATATATATATATATACGTATGTACGTATACACACACACACATAGACACACACATGTGCTTATTTGTTCGATTTAGCATGTGAAAAGTTGTTGATTCTCTCTGGGTTTCTTGATTTCACTTTTCAGAAAGCTTCACACCATCATCATCATAAGAAGTAAGAATTTTCTCACCTTCTCTAATCCCTGTTTCTTTGTTCTTTTCAAGGTTTTCCTTTGTTATTCCATTTATGTTAATTGTATGCTTTCTTCAATTTTATTGACTGTGTAGTTTTTCTTAATTGTATACTATTTAAAATATCGAAAGCTCAAGCAACTTAGTTACATTGGATTTTCATGATTTGCATATAAATGGCAGTTTGTTCAATTTTTTTTTCATTTACGCCATTTTGTGCAAGATTTTTGTCATCATCATTTCATATGATTTCTGGATATCATTAAGGCTGTAGAAAAATCTAGAATTGAGTCATCAATAGTGTAATGGAATGGTTTCATTTGTTTCTCTGAAAAATCTAGAATTGAGTCATCAATAATCTGCTGATATGTTTTTATTTTTAAGCAAAACTTAGTACCCTTTTTGTGTTGCATGAAGCTATTATGCTTTTGTAGATGGCTAAAATTAGTAAAAAACTCTGGACAACTCATGGACCATGGGCGGTTCGCAGTGGATAGACTGGAGTCCTAGACCTACTTGCCCGGTGGTTTGTTTAAAAAAATAAGCATCAAAAGTGGAGGTGTGATCGATTCCATCACATTTCTAAGTAGTATTGCTGGTAAAACTCAAATATATGTTTTCGGTGGCAAGGGTGGCGATCGAACTCACACGGCAACTGAATATCATATAACGTGATGTTTTATCGTAGTATGTTACATAGTCTAGCAATGAATTAGTGCCACTTATGAATGGCACGTTTCCATTTATGTAGATTTGCATCAACTACAATAAGATGGACAATTGGTGACCTCAGAGGTTCTGCTCGTGTGAGTTTATTGTGCTTTGTCACAAATCAGAATGGTTATGGTCCTTTTGGTTGCAAGACAGACGATCATTTCTTCTTTAATGGTAAAGGTGGTGGGATTGTTGGATTTTGTGGTACTGACAAATACATTAATGCTATTGAAACCGAAAGTGTGCAACAAGACTATTGAATGTTAAATAATCACTCCTTAATTGGAGAGATATGTATTGATCAATATATAATGTTAAAATACATCAACCTACCTAAATTACATGAGTTACAATAAATTACATCCTATAAACTAGGATATGAGAATATTGCCGCTATAACCCCCCCCCCCCCCCCCCCCCCCCCGGGGCGGCAAGCGAATGAGGGGGAAGTCCAACTCGAAGCTTGGAACGAAATTCTTCAAACAAAGGTTTTGGAAGGCTCTTTGTAAAAATGTTAGCAAGTTGCAAGTGCGTAGAAACATAACCAATGTGAAGTTTCCCGGATAAGACTAGTTCTCGAACAAAATGATAGTCAATGTCAATATGTTTGGCACGCTTATGAGAGATTGGCTTTTGACTAAGAAAAAGTGCACTTTGGTTATCACACAAAATAGTTGGACGTCCTGATGGGACAACATATAACTCACGAAGTAAATGAGTGATCCATAGAATTTCAGAATCAGTGTTTGCCAAGGCCCTATATTCAGATTCACAGCTGGAACGAGAGACAGTCGGTTGTTTCTTAGCACTCCAAGAGACTAACTTTCCACCAAGAAAAATAGAATAGCCATATGTAAAACGACGTGTCTCAATGCACCGGGCCCAATCGGCATCAGAGTAGCCTAAGAGGGTCGGAGTAGATGCATGAGAGAAGGTAAGACCATAACAACTTGAATGTGATCTACCATTGGGGCATGCAAAAACTGGATAACTTGATTGACATCATAAGATAAATCAGCATGAGTGATAGTGAGATATTGGAGAGCTCCTACAAGGGATCGATACATAGTAGGATCTGAAAAGGGAACACCTTGACTGGTAAAATATGTCGAAGTGGAGAGAGGTGTCGGGACTAGTTTAGCATCTAGTAAGTGAGCACGAGCAAGAATATCATGAGTATATTTGGATTAACTAAGAAAATATTCCATGAGTATGATAAGAGACTTCAAGAGCAAGAAAATAATTTAGTTTCCCAATGTCAGTGATTAAAAATTCCGTGTTTAATCGAGCAACAAACTTTCAAATGAGAGAGATATCATTTCCAATGAGAATTATATCGTCTACATATACGAGCAAATAAATAATTGTAGAGTCCTTTTTGAAGACAAACAAGGAAGGATTAGCTCGACTGCAAGAGAACTCAATGCTTAAGAGAAAGGAGATAAGTCGTTGAAACCAAGCTCTAGGGGCTTGTTTGAGCTCATGAAGGGCTTTCTTTAATCGACACACATGATTGGGAAAATGAGAATCAACAAAGCTTGGTGGTTGTTCCATGTAAACAGTGTCTGAAAGAGTACCGTTGAGAAATGCATTTTTAACATCAAGTCGATGCAAAGGCCATTTGTGAAGAACAAAAAGAGAATAAATAATGCAAACAGTGATGGCCTTGACAACGGGGTTGAAAGTGGAAGAGTAATCCAACCCAGACAGAGTGAAGCCTTGAGCAACAAGGCGATCTTTATATCTATCTATCGTACCATCGACATGAAACTTAGTGTGGAAAACCCACTTAGAACCAACAATATTAGATCGAGAGGGTCGAGGTATGAGTTCCCAAGTGGAGTTTTGGTATAAAGCCTTCATTTCGTCACACATAGTAGCAAACCATTTAGGATCTTTGGCTGCCGATTTAAACCCCTTAGTCTCTTTGGAAGTGAACAAAGCAAGATGCAGGGCTGATGTCGCTAAGTGGGATAAATCAGCAAAGTGTCTAGGTTTAAAAATACCATCTTTGGATCTTGTCACCATGGGATGACCAGCGGCACGGGGCGGAGAGGATGTTGACGTTTGTATAGGGGATTCAGGGGGTGGTGGCGGTGGAGAGGGTGGTGGGGAAGCATGTGGTGTTTGTACAGAGGATACGGGGGGGGGGGGGGGGGGCGCTGGTCAGGAGGAGTACATAGCTCCATGAAGTATTGGTGGGTGGAGTAGTGACCGAGGATTCCGTAATAGGTGGTGAAGGAATGGTGTAGTCATCGCAATATGTGGAGAGAAGAAGATCTGTCAATGGAGTTATAGATGGAGTACCCATGAAAGGAAAGGAAGTCTCATCAAACTGACCATGTCGAGTGATGTATATCCGCCATGTAGATAAATCAAGACATTGATAGCCCTTATATTAAGTATTATAGCCAATAAATACATAACGGGAACTTCTGGGAGAAAGCTTATGAGGCGAATAATCCCGGAGATATGGAAAAACACAACAACCAAAAATGCGAAAATTACCACAATTTGGGGGAGTGGAAAAGAGTAACTCATAAGGAGACTTATTGCCAAGAAGTCGGTTGGGAAGCCGGTTGATAATATAAGTAGCACAGCTGAAAGCATGTGTCCAAAGTTGTGCTAGTATATGGACATAAAACATCATTGCTAAGCCAGTTTCGGTTATATGACGATGCTTTCATTCAACTCTACCGTTTTGTTAAGGTGTGTAGGGACAAGAAATGCGATGATGAATACCATTTTTGTTGAAGAATGATCTAACACAACCATTTGTGAATTCAATTTCCCCATCTGATTGAAAAACTTCAATCTTGCACGAGAACTGGGTTTGAACCAAGGCAACATAGCTTTCAAGAACATGATAAAAGTCAGGTTTTGCCTTCAAGGGATAAAACCATGTAAACCGGGAATAATCATCAACAAATATGACATAGTAATGAAAAACATCCATAGAGGGAACACGTGAGGGGCCCCATAAATCACAATGAACCAAATCCAAAACATGTAAAGAATGTTGGAAATTTAGATCAAAGGATAAACGTTTACTCTTGGATAATTGAACATGTGTTCGATTTAGGTAAAATAGAAGTAGTTAATAAACAACCAGTCTTATTTAAAACAGAATATAAAACAGAAATAACATCATAAGATACATGACTTAAACGACTATGCCAAATTTCAGAAGATGCTTGTAAACGACTCGAAGAAAGTTTTGGCGACGGATTTGAATGTAATTGCATGTGCATTGTCAAGCAAGGAATCAAAAACAGTGTAATATTCTTCTCTCATCAATATAATCATTCGATGTGTTGTGTTCTTAATTCATGTTCTTATTGTTTAAATGTTGAATTGAATTGTTGAAATATGAATTATCAATTGGTATCAGAGACTAATATGACTGAATTTGAGTGAATTTTGAATCTGATTTTTGAAAATATTCAAACACTGTTATATTCTTTTTCTTGAAAATAAGTAAATCACTTGGGCTTTTTGAATTTCTGGATGATATGGAGTGAATATGTGATCGAAGGTGACGTTTTGATTTCGAATCTGATGATATAAGTCTCAATTCATAACTCCAAACACACAAGATTTAATTTGGATTTTTCTGAATTTTTAGGAAAAAGTCGATTTCATCAAGTTTTTGCCAAAATTCAAGGTTGTGATCTGATTTTAGACAAATGTGTTTTTCAAAAAGTGTTTGTGTGTGAAATCCGCATCTTCGATTGCAATCTGAGGTCAATTCGATCATTTTTGTTGAAAATATTGAAATCAAGACTTAGAAAATTCCTCAACTGTTGAAACTCGAACTATATTGAAAGTTCAGTTATATTCGAGTTTTATTATGTTTTAATTGAGTTTTATTATTAACTGATCGAGTTTGGTCTTTTTGACATTCGAGTTTGATATCTCTTTATTCGAGTTTGTCAAAGAAACATTTGAGTTTCATTATAATTCGTTCGAGTTTGTTCATGAATTAATCGAGTTTCATGCTTAATTGATCGAGTTTTATGCTTAATTGATCGAGTTTCATGCTTAATTGATCGAATTTCATGCTTAATCAATCGAGTTTTACTGTTCATCAACCGAGTTTGATATAGAGTCAATCGAGTTTGGTTCTTAGTCGGCCGAGATTGACCATTGCTACTTAAATTGGCCATTACTTTTGACTGGAATATTGTTAGAAGAAGACCTATCATACGCCAAAACGAAGATTGAATCGAGATCTACGATTTTTAGAACTGGCACAACTGGTTCGGTAAATTTTCGAGGCCCAATTCCACTCCAGAAAAAGTTACAGGAATTTTTCTACAGAAAACTGAAATTTCAACGTCAAAAAGTAAATTCAAAGTTGTTTTTCAACAAGTCATCATTCACACATACATCTTTTTGTGTTTTATCAGAAGTCACTCATCAATTCATAAAAGATCTTGGAAGATTCAATATCAGCAATTCAAAATGACAAATGATCATAATCAGTTTTTGAATCTTACAAAGTCTGAGCTGATTGCAAAACTTACTAAATCTGAACAGATTCGTAAGAACAATTATGAGATTCTTGTTCAATTAAACATAGAAAGCTTTGACTTTACATGTTGTCAACAGATTGAAAAAAAAAGTTATAAATTTTGAAGAAAACCAGAAAGTTTTAAATTCTGAGATTTCTGTTCATAAATTGAAAATATTTGAATTATCAAAAGAACTTGACGATTCTGAACAAGCAAATTTTTAGAATGCAACTCAACTGAAATATCTTTTGCCTGAAAGATCTGATCTTTACAAGAAAGTTAAAGATCTTGAAGAAACACTTTCAAAGACAAATCTTTGAAGAAACGCTTTCAAAGACAAATCTTTCTAATCAAAATTATGATTCAAACAAATCTCAAGAATTTTTTGCTCTTGAAAAAGAGTTTTCGTTAACTAAAGATTTACTTGAGAAGGAAAGAAATGAGTTCTTACTTAAAGAACAAGATTTCAGCCCTTTATTCAACTCGGAAGCTGAATTGACAAAGAGGGAGTTTTATTTTTGTAATTTTTTGCTCCTGATTTATTTTCAATGAGTTGACTAACTTTGTATGCTTATTTTTTTTTTTTACAAAACTTTGTGTATTTTTCACAAAAATATTTTTTTGCACACATAAAAAGATTTTTGAGCTGAAAAAGAATAATTTTTTAAAATATTAATTTCTCATTCTCTGAGTATATCATTGAGGTTAATTGATCTAATCTCTTAGATTTTTCATAATCTCATTGCTTCTGAGATTCTCTTTGTTATAAATCTTCCTATTCATTCATGCTTGATTCTCCCATAATCTCTCATGAGCTAATTCTTTCACAAAAAAAAAAAAAAATTTGATTCATTTCATATCTTATATCAGATTTTTCATTTCATTATGATATCTCCCAACTCCTTATTCCCCAATATTCATTCTGAATTACGTCTCCTAATTCATCTGAGCTGAAAATCCTAATAATTTCTTTGTGTGATATCCCGTGAGCTAAAATTTTATACATTATTTCTGCTGACTCCGATTATGTACCAAATTGTGTGATACGCATAAACATCGCTTCTATGGTCTAACCAGAACCGGAAGACCTACCCAAGGAGCAAACCATATATAGTTTGTGTGGGTGAGGGTTCTTTAGGTCTATTAAGTTGAGAAGTGTCAGTTATCACAGGATACTAACAGGATCGAGCAGAGGTAAAATGTAAACGAGAGGGGTATATTAAAAGGAGATGGTGGTGCATCAGATCATGTAACATCCGGCACTAAACCATGATAGCAACAATGACCTAATATGTATTTAATAGTCAATTATAGCCTAATCAGTGGTCATTAGAAATTAATCAAGTGATTAACAAGGTTTATTAGAAAATTCAACTCAATTAGAATCAAATTCATCGGTGCGATGAATCGGGAAATCAATTAATCCGATCAATTTACGATATGAGGGATTAATTCAACTAAGTACATAATTAAATTATGATTAGTGACACTAATCATACACTAATACAATTACTTAACATTAATTATGCAAGACTAAAACAATTCATTAAAACAATGCATTCAAAAGTATTTATGAATTTACAAGAAAAGGGAAATACAAGAATACATTCTAAATACTTTTATACAAAAAAAATATATAATAACATGAAAATAATCCATAAAAATCTGGTCATAGGGTAGTACTACCCAAGATTTGATTTCAATTTTTTAATTCCCAACTCCATAACCTTTCATAATCAAATCTTTCACACCCCATTCTCCTTTCATTTCAACATGATCTTACACTCCACCTCAATTTGAAAGACCAAGACTTTGCCTATAAATAGAGGGCTTCCTTTTCATTATTTTCACACCAAAATATCTCTTTCTCTCCTCTCAAAACCGGATCCAACACACACACACACTACAAACCTTTTCATTCAAGTGTTCTTGGTGAAATTCAAGTGTTCTTGGTGAACTTCTAGTGTTCTTGGTTCAAATCTTGCAAGAGTTCCAACTTCTTCTCAATTTCATACTCCAAATACATCAAAGTAAGTAAATACTAACTTATTTCATCATATATTTAAGTTTATATAAGTCTTGCATAATATATATAATCACCTACAACAACAAGTTTCATAAAAACTCAAGTTTATAAGTTTCTAGTTGTTATTTTTAAGTTGTTTCTTTAAATGTGTTTATGAATATATGAACACATTATAAGCATGTTAATATTATGAAAACATGTGTTATATATGTGGTTTTATAACTATTATGGCTTTTAAACAAGTTGTCTTTAAATAAACAACAAGAATCATAAGTTGTTTTAAATTTATAAACTACGGAATTTCGGCAGAATATTTGTATCGACTTTGAAAAATCATAACTAATTCATAACTCAACGAAATGAGTTGATTCTTGTCTCAAAAGTTAGATCTATGTCTTAACTATAGATCTGAAATTTTTAATAATTTATTTTGAAGTTTAAGACCTCCAGAAATTATTTGAGAAACCGAAAGTTTGACAGCTCAAAAATGGCCAACATAGCGTTTTTAACGAGATTTTTCACCAACCTGAACAACTCGAAAAATGACCGTTCTTGATTCTAAAAATCCTTTGTATATAGTAGTTTAATGTCCTAGAAAACCAAAGTCTAAAACATTTTGGAGCTTGGTCAAAAACAGCCTCAAAGTAGGCCGAAAAACCTCCGAAAAAGCTGGAAAATTATATATATATAAACTTGACGTTTTAAGCAAATCTTATTTATAAACTTGTAATGTTGGGTGATTTAAGACATAAAAATCTATAAATATACATATTATCATATATTAGTGATATTAAGTCCTTATCATCATTTAGGACTCGGTTAAACACCTCCGGTTTCATCACCCATCAAACAACGCACTTTTGCATTTTTGCGCGTCGTTTTGCCATCACAAGTTCGGTGAGTCTTCATAGCCCCTATTTTTCACTATCTATTGGGGTGGAAATACATGCACTGTTTTTCATGTGGACATCAAAACTGTTTATTTCTTATATGTATTACATGTTCGGATTCCATCAGCCCTTATATCATGAACCGTTAATTGCAATTATTTGTAAGCGCGAGTATATTGTGGATAGATCTATTGGGAGTCATGTCCCCCATTCGTGTTAGCTCGGTTCGGCTAACAGCGAGTGCATATATATTCAACACACGGTATTACGTATGGGAATACTGCACAGGGCAAACTCATTCTAATTAAGCTTCGGTTGCATGATGGTTTATGTAATACATACCCGGAATTTATGATTTTATAAATTCAACTCATCTGATAATGTCCATACAACTGGTCTTTTCGCGTAAACCTATGAGCTCACCAACAATTTTTGTTGACGTATTTTAGTATGTATTTTCAGGTAATTAAGGCAAGTGTGCCTTCGGATACACCAACTTTCAAGCTTCCGCATTTCATGGAGTCGCATGCATATTTCGAAAACTAACGGAGATTTGACTGCATTATTTTTGGACGCATTAATTATGTTTCAGAATCTCTGTATTACGCGAACTTCATTCCTTTCATTTTGTAAAACATTAATACTTTTTTAAATTTTAATGTCGTAATATTTCGAAAACGTCCATATAGTGGTCGTTCGTTATAATTATGGTTACGCTTCTGCACTCGTCACGTCTCGCTGCCAACCAAGGTAGCAGGGTGTGACAGATTGGTATCAGAGCCATAGTTATAGTGAACTAGGTTGCATTAGTACCTAGACTATAACTGTTACAAAAACTAAACTTTCTTCAAGAACTGTGAACACATATATGGACCCTGATGACAATAACATATCGAAATTCACCCCTAGGGAAAGGGTGTGACTAGCACAACGGGAGTCTATCCCGGTACCTGCCCATCAGCCAAGCCCGCCGCAGTAGTAACGGGCAAGCATAGGACAGTGGGGATGGATGCCTCACACTCTCCAAGAGTGGAGAAACGAAGAGGGGATCCAAATTCAGTTTGAAGTCAGAACACCATCTTCCTCTCAAGTGCCGACACTTACCCAGAAACCTACGTAACAAACAATGTCTCTATTGGTGGCAAGGGCCGCCAGACCTGACCTCCAATTTCGACAAAATCCACCAAGAGGTCAGTGAGATCTTTGCAAGGATTAAGCAGGAGGCAATGCAAACCACCAATAAACCTTAGGCCAACCAGAATAAACAGGCGATTCAACCAGACGGAATCAACAAATTGTGACAACGCCTAGCGGAGCACAAAACCCGCAATGCAGAACTAACCTAACGACTTAACACTCTGGAGTACGAGGAAACCCCAGAGGCATCTCATACCTAGTACCCTTCTACCATTTTATAGTATTTATCTAGGCTTTACTATCTGATATATCTTAGGGTAAATAAGGCATAAGAATTTATCAAAAATTTTTTTTGACCATATCACATACAAAGATTAAGTATCAAGAACTTTTATGAGGAATTAAGTTTTAACTACAACTCTGCGTAGGAATAGATAAAGCTGTGACTATCTGCCTAAGAAATTTCAAACCCGTAGACTTATCCTCTTACCCCATTAGATACCACTTATGCATTTCTACTATTTGATACTGGTGCTGATAAGAGCTTTATATCCACTAAGTTCACGAAGCTGATAAATTCCATTAAGTGCTACTTATGCTATTGAGGTTGATGACAGTGAGACGCTTAAGACAAATAATATAAGTCGAGGATGCTCCTTAGAATTAGTAGGCCGACTCTTTGAAACAGACATGATACCCATCAAACTGGGAAGTGTTTACGTGGTCATAGGAATGGATTGGCTATCGAAAATCGTGAGGAAATAGTATGCAACAAGAACATAGTTCATATACCTTTAGCCAATAAGAAGGTCCTTACCGTCCAACGCAAAGCAAGAAATACCAAAGTAAGCATCATCTCTAGCATTAGGACCCTGAAGTGTTGATAGAGAGGGAGCCAAAGGGAAAGCGGCTCGAAATTATTCTTATTATTTATGGTTACCCCAAAGTTTTTCCAGAACACTTACCTGAACTCCCAACATCGAGGCAAGTCAAATTCAAAAATAGGCCTAGTATCAGGTGCGGTACCAGTGGCTCGAGCACCATGCCGATTAGCCCCATCAATAGTGTAAGAATCGTCCAACCAACTATAGGAGCTCTTAGCAAAAGGGTCTATCAAACCGAGTTCCTGGCTTTGGAGGAGCTCCAGTTTTGTTCATAATGGAGAAGGATGGAACTTTCGGGATGTGCATCAATTACCGAGAAATTAAATAAGCTAAAAGAACCAATACCCACTTCCAAGGATCAATGACTTGTTTGACAAAACTCCAAGAATTAAGCTTCTATTCGAAGATCGTCCTTAGGTCTGATTATCATCAGGTTAGAGTTCACAAGAAAGATATTCCAAAGACAGCTTTCAGATTCCGTTTCGGTCATCATAAATTCCTATTAATGCCGTTTGGATTAACCAGTGTCCCCAACGGTACTCATGGACCTCATCGGGTGTGCAAACCTTATTTAGACAAATTCGTGATTGTATTCATGAATGACTTTTAATCTACTCACGAAACGAGAAGGAGCATGAGCAACATTTAAGACTGATTCTGGAATAATCGGAGAAAGAACAACTATATGCTAAGCTTTCTAAATTTGACTTTTGGTTAGGAGAGGTGAAATCCCTCGGTCACGTGAACAATAGTAAAGGAATCCAAGTCGACCCCGCAAAGATCAAGGCTATCAGGAATTGGTCAACTCTTAGAACCCCCATAGAGATACGACAGTCCTTAAGACTTGCCACTTATTATAAGCAATTTTCTCAAAGACCACCAGAACTCTAACAAAACTGAACCGAAAAGACATTAAGTATGATTGGAGCAAGGATCAGGAGACATCATTCCAGTTATTAAAGCACAAACTGTGCAGCGCGCCTATTTTGTCCATACTTAAGAGGAACGAGAAATTTATAGATTACTGTGACGCTTCACACAATGGGCTTATATAGAAAAATAGGGACATAGCTTATACTTTATGAAAACTTAAGGTTCACTAGGTGATTTACACAACACATGATCTGGATCTTGAAGCAGTAGTCTTAATCCTTGGAGACAATAGTTGTACGGTATGAAGTGTATTGTATTCACAGGCCATAAGAGCCTCCAACACATCTTGAACCAGAAAGAGTCGAATACGAAGTAGTACCGTTGGATGGAACTAATATGTAATGGCAACCGTGAAAATTCGTTATCACCTGAGGAAAACTAAGGAGCTAAGCCGTTAAGAGTACAAGTGGATAAATAGTTTAGAATAAGGGCTAATAAAAATCGATAATTCATGAATAGAATCTGATTACTCTGTTTGGTGGAATAAGAAAGCTGGCTATGGATGAAGGACACAAATTAAGATATGTCGTTCACCCCGGATCCAATAAAATGTATCATGACCTTAATAAACTATACGGGTGGCCTATCATGAAGAATGACTTGCCAAATAGGTCAGAAAATTCCTAACACGCTCCAAAGTTAAGATAAACCATCAGAAACCATTTGGGTAATAGTCGACAACCTAACAAAATCCGCGCGTTCCTACCAATCAAGAAGAACATCAGGATGAATAAGCTAGTCCAAACGTACCTCAAGGAAGTCGTTTCTGGACACGGAGTGCCTATTATAATCATTTTGATATGGATAGCAGATCTACAGCTAAGCTTTTGGCAATTATTATAGCCAACTGTGGATAAAAACCTGGACCTGAGTACCACATATCACTCTCAGACCAATGGTCAGAATAATAGAACGATCCAAACCCTAGACCGTACATTAAGAGCCTGTGTAATGGATACTTATTTGCCTTAGTGGAATTATCGTACTACAATAGCTATCACTCAAGTACTAAAGCTGCTCCGTTTGAGGCCCTCTACGGGCAAAAGTGTCGATCACCAATTTATTGGGAAGAAGTGGGAAACGGCCAAATCATTGGCGTTAAGATCATTCACAAAACTACCGAAAGGATAGTACGATTGCGGAACTGACTAAAAGTTGCCCGCAATTGTCAGAAAGTTATGCAGATGTAGGAAGAAAATCCCTTGAATTCTAATTAGGAGAACGAGTACCAATGAAACTCTCGCCTTGGAAGGGCGTAATCCGTTTTGAGAAACGAGGAAAACTCAATCCTCGTTATATTGGACCATTCAAGATCACCAAAAGAATTGGCCCGGTAGCTTACCGACTCGACCTGCCCCCAGAGCTTAATAACGTTCATAATACCTTCCA
>JAANYP010003243.1:0-35478 GCA_020465985.1 Centrapalus pauciflorus | reverse complement strand
GTGTGACTATTGTCCATGCAATGGCCACTTTATTTTTATTTTTGGGTGGCTGATTGCAAGCATTTGGTCACACAACGAGTGTGTTGTTGTGGGATTTGGTCACATAAAATTATGCCAAATTTGGTCGTAGGTGTTAAAAATTGTGACCATATGCTCTTTTAAGTGAGGTAAACTTGTATTTTGTGTTACTATTGTCCAACCAATAGCCATATTATATTTGTTTGTGTGTGGCTGATTGCAACCATTTGGTCACACAACGAGTGTGTTGTTGTGGACTTTGGTCACATAAAATTATGCCAAATTTGGTCGTAGGTGTTAAAAAGTGTGACCATATGCTCTTTTAAGTGAGGTAAACTTGTATTTTGCATGACTATGGTCCATGCAATGACCACTTTATTTTTATTTGTGTATGGCTGATTGCATCCATTTGGTCACACAACAAGTGTGTTGTTGTGGGCTTTGGTCACATAAAATTATGCCAAATGTGGTTTTAGGTGTTAAAAATTGTGACCATATGCTCTTTTAAGTGAGGCAAACTTGTATTTTGTGTGACTATTGTCCAAGCAATAGCCACATTATATTCATTTGTGTGTGGCTGATTGCAACCATTTGGTCACACAACGAGTGTATTGTTGTGGGCTTTCGTCACATAAAATTATGCCAAATTTGGTCGTAGGTGTTAAAAAGTGTGACCATATGCTCTTTTAAGTGAGGTAAACTTGTATTTTGCATGACTATGGTCCATGCAATGACCACTTTAATTTTATTTGTGTGTGGCTGATTGCAACCATTTGGTCACACAACAAGTGTGTTGTTGTGGGCCTTGGTCACATAAAATTATGCCAAATGTGGCCGTAGGTGTTAAAAATTGTGACCATATGCTCTTTTAAGTGAGGTAAACTTGTATTTTGTGTGACTATTGTCCAAGTAATAGCCACTTTACTTTTATTTGTGTGTGGCTGATTGCAACCATTTGGTCACACAACGAGTGTGTTGTTGTGGGCTTTGGTCACATAAAATTATGCAAAATTTGGTCGTAGGTGTTAAAAAGTGTGACCATATGCTCTTTTAAGTGAGGTAAACTTGTATTTTGCATGACTATGGTCCATGCAATGACCACTTTATTTTTATTTGTGTGTGGCTGATTGCAACCATTTGGTCACACAACGAGCGTGTAGTTGTGGGCTTTGGTCACATAAAATTATTCCAAATGTGGTCGTAGGTGTTAAAAATTGTGACCATATGCTCTTTTAGTATGGTAAACTTGTATTTTGTGTGACTATTGTCCATGCAATGGCCACTTTATTTTTATTTGTGTGTGGCTGATTGCAACCATTTGATCACACCATGACTGTGTTGTTGTGGCCTTTGGTCACATAAAATTATGCCAAATTTGGCCGTAGGTGTTAAAAATTGTGACCATATGCTCTTTTAGGTGAGGAAAACTTGTAATTAGTGTGACTATTATCCATGCAATGGCCACTTTATTTTTATTTTTGTGTCGCTGATTGCAACCATTTGGTCACACAACGAGTGTGTTGTTGTAGGTTTTGGTCACATAAAATTATGTCAAATGTGGCCGTAGGTGTTAAAAAGTTTGAACATATGATCTTTTAAGGGAGGTAAACTTGTATTTTGTGTGACTATTGTCCAAGCAATAGCCACTTTATTTTTATTTGTGTGTGGCTGATTGCAACCATTTGGTCACACAACGAGCGTGTTGTTGTGGGCTTTGGTCACATAAAATTATGCCAAATTTGGTCGTAGGTGTTAATAAGTGTGACCATATGCTCTTTTAAGTGAGGTAAACTTGTATTTTGCATGACTATGGTCCATACAACGACCACTTTATTTTTATTTGTGTGTGGCTGATTGCAACCATTTGGTCACACAACGAGTGTGTTGTTGTGGGCTTTGGTCACATAAAATTATTCCAAATGTGGTCGTAGGTGTTTAAAATTGTGACCATATGCTCTTTTAAGTGAGGTAAACTTGTATTTTGCGTGACTATGGTCCATGCAATAACCACATTATTTTTATTTGTGTGTTGCTGATTGCAACCATTTGGTCACACAAGGAGTGTGTTTTTGTGGGCTTTGGTCACATAATATTATGCCGAATGTTGTCGTAGGTGTTAAAAAGTGTGACCATATGCTCTTTTTTGTATGGTAAACTTGTATTTTGTGTGACTATTGTCCATGCAATGGCCACTTTATTTTCATTTGTGTGTGGCTGATTGCAAACATTTGGTCACACAATGAGTTTGTTGTTGTGGGCTTTGGTCACATAAAATTATGCCAAATTTGGCAGTAGGTGTTAAAAATTGTGACCATATGCTCTTTTAAGTGAAGTAAACTTGTATTTTGTGTGACTATTATCCACGCAATGACCACTTTATTTTTATTTTTGTGTGGCTGATTGCAACCATTTGGTCACACAACGAGTGTATTGTTGTAGGTTTTGGTCACATAAAATTATATCCAATGTGGCCGTAGGTGTTAAAAAGTTTGAACATATGATCTTTTAAGGGAGGTAAACTTGTATTTGGTGTGACTATTGTCCATGCAATGGCCACTTTATTTTTATTTTTGGGTGGCTGATTGCAAGCATTTGGTCACACAACGAGTGTGTTGTTGTGGGCTTTGGTCACATAAAATTATGCCAAATTTGGTCGTAGGTGTTAAAAATTGTGACCATATGCTCTTTTAAGTGAGGTAAACTTGTATTTTGTGTGACTATTGTCCAACCAATAGCCATATTATATTTATTTGTGTGTGGCTGATTGCAACCATTTGGTCACACAACGAGTGTGTTGTTGTGGACTTTGGTCACATAAAATTATGCCAAATTTGGTCGTAGGTGTTAAAAAGTGTGACCATATGCTCTTTTAAGTGAGGTAAAATTGTATTTTGCATGACTATGGTCCATGCAATGACCACATTATTTTTTTTTGTGTGTCGCTGATTGCAACCATTTGGTCACACAACGAGTGTGTTGTTGTGCGCTTTGGTCATATAAAATTATGCCGAATGTTGTCGTATGTGTTAAAAAGTGTGACCATATGCTCTTTTTAGTATGGTAAACTTGTATTTTGTGTGACTATCGTCCATGCAATGTCCACTTTATTTTTATTTGTGTGTGGCTGATTGCAACCATTTGATCACACAACGAGTGTGTTGTTGTAGGTTTTGGTCACATAAAATTATGTCAAACGTGGCCGTAGGTGTTAAAAAGTTTGAACATATGATCTTTTAAGCGAGGTAAACTTATATTTTGTGTGACTATTGTCCAAGCAATAGCCACTTTATTTTCATTTGTGTGTGGCTGATTGCAAACACTTGGTCACCAATGAGTTTGTTGTTGTGGGCTTTGGTCACATAAAATTATGCCAAATTTGGAAGTAGGTGTTAAAAAGTTTGAACGTATGATCTTTTAAGGGAGGTAAACTTGTATTTTGTGTGACTATTGTCCACGCAATGACCACTTTATTTTTATTTTTGTGTGGCTGATTGCAACCATTTGGTCACACAACGAGTGTATTGTTGAAGGTTTTGGTCACATAAAATTATATCCAATGTGGCCGTAGGTGTTAAAAAGTTTGAACATATGATCTTTTAAGGAAGGTAAACTTGTATTTTGTGTGACTATTGTCCATGCAATGGCCACTTTATTTTTATTTTTGTGTGGCTGATTGCAACCATTTGGTCACACAACGAGTGTGTTGTTGTGGGCTTTGGTCACATAAAATTATGCCAAATTTGGTCGTAGGTGTTAAAAATTGTGACCATATGCTCTTTTAAGTGAGGTAAACTTGTATTTTGTGTGACTATTGTCCAACCAATAGCCATATTATATTTATTTGTGTGTGGCTGATTGCAACCATTTGGTCACACAACGAGTGTGTTGTTGTGGACTTTGGTCACATAAAATTATGCCAAATTTGGTCGTAGGTGTTAAAAAGTGTGACCATATGCTCTTTTAAGTGAGGTAAAATTGTATTTTGCATGACTATGGTCCATGCAATGACCACATTATTTTTTTTTGTGTGTCGCTGATTGCAACCATTTGGTCACACAAGGAGTGTGTTTTTGTGGGCTTTGGTCACATAAAATTATGCCGAATGTTGTCGTAGGTGCTAAAAAGTGTGACCATATGCTCTTTTTAGTACGGTAAACTTGTATTTTGTGTGACTATTGTCCATGCAATGACCACTTTATTTTTATTTGTGTGTGGCTGATTGCAAACACTTGGTCACACAATGAGTGTGTTGTTGTGGGCTTCGGTCACATAAAATTATGCCAAATTTGGCCGTAGGTGTTAAAAATTGTGACCATATGCTCTTTTAAGTGAGGTAAACTTGTATTTTGTGTGACTATTATCCATGCAATGGCCACTTTGTTTTTATTTTTGTGTGGCTGATTGCAACCATTTGGTCACACAACGAGTGTGTTGTTGTAGGTTTTGGTCACATAAAATTATATCAAATGTGGCCGTAGGTGTTAAAAAGTTTGAACATATGATCTTTTAAGGAAGGTAAACTTGTATTTTGTGTGACTGTTGTCCATGCAATGGCCACTTTATTGTTATTTTTGTGTGGCTGATTGCAACCATTTGGTCACACAACGAGTGTGTTGTTGTGGGCTTTGGTCACATAAAATTATGCCAAATTTGGTCAAAGGTGTTAAAAAGTGTGACCATATGCTCTTTTAAGTGAGGTGAACTTGTATTTTGCATGACTATGGTCCATGCAATGACCACTTTATTTTTATTTGTGTGTGGCTGATTGCAACCATTTCGTCACACAACGAGTGTGTTGTTGTGGGCTTTGGTCACATAAAATTATTCCAAATGTGGTCGTAGGTGTTTAAAATTGTGACCATATGCTCTTTTAAGTGAGGTAAACTTG
The DNA here is from genome assembly GCA_020465985.1 of Centrapalus pauciflorus. Classification (NCBI taxonomy): domain Eukaryota; kingdom Viridiplantae; phylum Streptophyta; class Magnoliopsida; order Asterales; family Asteraceae; genus Centrapalus; species Centrapalus pauciflorus. The sequence continues at coordinate 30,572 of JAANYP010003243.1, read as the reverse complement.
TATTTTGCGTGACTATGGTCCATGCAATGACCACATTATTTTTATTTGTGTGTTGCTGATTGCAACCATTTGGTCACACAAGGAGTGTGTTTTTCTGGGCTTTGGTCACATAATATTATGCCGAATGTTGTCGTAGGTGTTAAAAAGTGTGACCATATGCTCTTTTTTGTATGGTAAACTTGTATTTTGTGTGACTATTGTCCATGCAATGGCCACTTTATTTTCAATTGTGTGTGGCTGATTGCAAACATATGGTCACACAATGAGTTTGTTGTTGTGGGCTTTGGTCACATAAAATTATGCAAAATTTGGCAGTAGGTGTTAAAAATTGTGACCATATGCTCTTTTAAGTGAAGTAAACTTGTATTTTGTGTGACTATTATCCACGCAATGACCACTTTATTTTTATTTTTGTGTGGCTGATTGCAACCATTTGGTCACACAACGAGTGTATTGTTGAAGGTTTTGGTCACATAAAATTATATCCAATGTGGCCGTAGGTGTTAAAAAGTTTGAACATATGATCTTTTAAGGAAGGTAAACTTGTATTTTGTGTGACTATTGTCCTTGCAATGGCCACTTTATTTTTATTTTTGTGTGGCTGATTGCAACCATTTGGTCACACAACGAGTGTGTTGTTGTGGGCTTTGGTCACATAAAATTATGCCAAATTTGGTCGTAGGTGTTAAAAATTGTGACCATATGCTCTTTTAAGTGAGGTAAACTTGTATTTTGTGTGACTATTGTCCAACCAATAGCCATATTATATTTATTTGTGTGTGGCTGATTGCAACCATTTGGTCACACAACGAGTGTGTTGTTGTGGACTTTGGTCACATAAAATTATGCCAAATTTCGTCGTAGGTGTTAAAAAGTGTGACCATATGCTCTTTTAAGTGAGGTAAAATTGTATTTTGCATGACTATGGTCCATGCAATGACCACATTATTTTTTTTTGTGTGTCGCTGATTGCAACCATTTGGTCACACAAGGAGTGTGTTTTTGTGGGCTTTGGTCACATAAAATTATGCCGAATGTTGTCGTAGGTGTTAAAAAGTGTGACGATATGCTCTTTTTAGTATGGTAAACTTGTATTTTATGTGACTATTGTCCATGCAATGCCCACTTTATTTTTATTTGTGTGTTGCTGATTGCAACCATTTGGTCACACAATGAGTGTGTTGTTGTGGGCTTTCGTCACATAAAATTTTGCCAAATTTGGCCGTAGGCGTTAAAAATTGTGACCAAATGCTCTATTAGGTGAGGAAAACTTGTATTTAGTGTGACTATTATCCATGCAATGGCCACTTTATTTTTATTTTTGTGTGGCTGATTGCAACCATTTGGTCACACAACGAGTGTGTTGTTGTAGGTTTTGGTCACATAAAATTATGTCAAATGTGGCCGTAGGTGTTAAAAAGTTTGAACGTATGATCTTTTAAGGGAGGTAAACTTGTATTTTGTGTGACTATTGTCCAAGCAATAGCCACTTTATTTTTTTTTGTGTGTGGTTGATTGCAACCATTTGGTCACACAACGAGTGTATTGTTGAAGGTTTTGGTCACATAAAATTATATCCAATGTGGCCGTAGGTGTTAAAAAGTTTGAACATATGATCTTTTAAGGAAGGTAAACTTGTATTTTGTGTGACTATTGTCCATGCAATGGCCACTTTATTTTTATTTTTGTGTGGCTGATTGCAACCATTTGGTCACACAACGAGTGTGTTGTTGTAGGTTTTGGTCACATAAAATTATATCCAATGTGGCCGTAGGTGTTAAAAAGTTTGAACATATGATCTTTTAAGGGAGGTAAACTTGTATTTTGTGTGACTATTGTCCATGCAATGGCCACTTTATTTTTATTTTTGTGTGGCTGATTGCAACCATTTAGTCACACAACGAGTGTGTTGTTGTGGGCTTTGGTCACATAAAATTATGCCAAATGTGGCCGTAGGTGTTAAAAATTGTGACCATATGCTCTTTTAAGTGAGGTAAACTTGTATTTTGTGTGACTATTGTCCAAGCAATAGCCACATTATATTTATTTGTGTGTGGCTGATTGCAAGCATTTGGTCACACAACGAGTGTGTTGTTGTGGGCTTTGGTCACATAAAATTATGCCAAATGTGGCCGTAGGTGTTAAAAATTGTGACCATATGCTATTTTATGTGAGGTAAACTTGTATTTTGCGTGACTATTGTCCATGCAATGACCACTTTATTTTTATTTGTGTGTGGCTGATTGCAACCATTTGGTCACACAAGGAGTGTGTTTTTGTAGGCTTTGGTCACATAAAATTATGCCGAATGTTGTCGTAGGTGTTAAAAAGTGTGACCATATGCTCTTTTTAGTATGGTAAACTTGTATTTTGTATGACAATTGTCCATGCAACGGCCACTTTATATTTATTTGTGTATGAATGATTGCAAACATTTGGTCACACAATAAGTGTGTTGTTGTGGGCTTTGGTCACATAAAATTATGCCAAATTTGGCCATAGGTGTTAAAAATTGTGACCATATGCTCTTTTAATTGAGGTAAACTTGTATTTTGTGTGACTATTATCCATGCAATGACCACTTTATTTTTATTTTTGTGTGGCTGAATGCAACCATTTGGTCACACAACGAGTCTGTTGTTGTAGGTTTTGGTCACATAAAATTATATCAAATGTGGCCGTAGGTGTTAAAAAGTTTGAACATATGATCTTTTAAGGGAAGTAAACTTGTATTTTGTGTGACTATTGTCCATGCAATGGCCACTTTATTTTTATTTTTGTGTGGCTGATTGCAACCATTTGGTCACTCAACGAGTGTGTTGTTGTGGGCTTTGGTCACATAAAATTATGCCCAATGTGGCCATAGGTGTTAAAAATTGTGACCATATGCTCTTTTAAGTGAGGTAAACTTGTATTTTGTGTGACTATTGTCCAAGCAATAGCCACATGATATTTATTTGTGTGTGGCTGATTGCAACCATTTGGTCACACAACGAGTGTGTTGTTGTGGGCTTTGGTCACATAAAATTATGCCGAATGTTGTCGTAGGTGTTCAAAAGTGTGACCATATGCTCTTTTTAGTATGGAAAACTTGTATTTTGTGTGACTATTGTCCATGCAATGGCCACTTTATTTTTATTTGTGTGTGGCTGATTGCAACTATTTGGTCACACAATGAGTGTGTTGTTGTGGGCTTTGGTCACATAAAATTATGCCGAATATTGTCGTAGGTGTTAAAAAGTGTGACCATATGCTCTTTTTAGTATGGTAAACTTGTATTTTGTGTGACTATTGTCCATGCAATGGCCACTTTATTTTTATTTGTGTGTGGCTGATTGCAAACATTTGGTCACACAATGAGTGTGTTCTTGTGGGCTTTGGTCACATAAAATTATGGCAAATTTGTCCGTAGGTGTTAGAAAATGTGACCATATGCTCTTTTTTGTGAGGTAAACTTGTATTTTGTGTGACTATTATCCATGCAATGGCCACTTTATTTTTATTTTTGTGTGGCTGATTGCAATTTGGTCACACAACGAGTGTGTTGTTGTGGGCTTTGGTCACATAAAATTATGCCAAATGTGGCCATAGGTGTTAAAAATTGTGACCATATGCCCTTTTAAGTGAGGTAAACTTGTATTTTGTGTGACTATTGTCCAAACAATAGCCACATTATATTTATTTGTGTGTGGCTGATTGCAACCATTTGGTCACATAACGAGTGTGTTGTTGTGGGCTTTGGTCACATAAAATTATGCCAAATGTGGCCGTAGGTGTTAAAAATTGTGACCATATGCTCTTTTAAGTGAGGTAAACTTGTATTTTGTGTGACTATTGTCCAAACAATAGCCACAATATATTTATTTGTGTGTGGCTGATTGCAACCATTTGGTCACACAACGGGTGTGTTGTTGTGGGCTGTGGTCACATAAAATTATTCCAAATGTGGTCGTAGGTGTTAAAAATTGTGACCATATGCTATTTTAAGTGAGGTAAACTTGTATTTTGCGTGACTATTGTCCATGCAATGACCACTTTATTTTTATTTGTGTGTGGCTGATTGCAACCATTTGGTCACACAAGGAGTGTGTTTTTGTAGCTTTGGTAAATAAAATTATGAGAATGTTTGTCAGTAGGTGTTAAAAAGTTTGACCATATGCTCTTTTTAGTATGGGTAAACTTGTATTTTGTATGTACAATGTCCATGCAATGGCCGTTAATATTTTTTGTGTGATGGCTGATTTGGCAAACATTTGGTCACACAATAAGTGTGTTGTTGTGGGCTTTGGTCACATAAAATTATGCCAAATTTGGCCGTAGGTGTTAAAAATTGTGACCATATGCTCTTTTAATTGAGGTAAACTTGTATTTTGTGTGACTATTATCCATGCAATGACCACTTTATTTTTATTTTTGTGTGGTTGAATGCAACCATTTGTTGTGGGCTTTGGTCACATAAAATTATGCCAAATTTGGCCGTAGGTTTTGGTCACATAAAATTATATCAAATGTGGCCGTAGGTGTTAAAAAGTTTGAACATATGATCTTTTAAGGGAGGTAAACTTGTACTTTGTGTGACTATTGTCCATGCAATGGCCACTTTATTTTTATTTTTGTGTGGCTGATTGCAACCATTTAGTCACACAACGAGTGTGTTGTTGTGGGCTTTTGGTCACATAAAATTATGCCAAATGTGGCCGTAGGTGTTAAAAATTGTGACCATATGCTATTTTAAGTGAGGTAAACTTGTATTTTGCGTTACTATTGTCCATGCAATGACCACTTTATTTTTATTTGTGTGTGGCTGATTGCAACCATTTGGTCACACAAGGAGTGTGTTTTTGTAGGCTTTGGCCACATAAAATTATGCCGAATGTTGTCGTAGGTGTTAAAAAGTGTGACCATATGCTCTTTTTAGTATGGTAAACTTGTATTTTGTATGACAATTGTCCATGCAATGGCCACTTTATATTTATTTGTGTGTGGCTGATTGCAAACATTTGGTCACACAATAAGTGTGTTGTTGTGGGCTTTGGTCACATAAAATTATGCCAAATTTGGCCGTAGGTGTTAAAAATTGTGATCATATGCTCTTTTAATTGAGGTAAACTTGTATTTTGTGTGACTATTATCCATGCAATGACCACTTTATTTTTATTTTTGTGTGGCTGAATGCAACCATTTGGTCACACAACGAGTGTGTTGTTGTAGGTTTTGGTCACATTAAATTATATCAAATGTGGCCGTAGGTGTTAAAAAGTTTGAACATATGATCTTTTAAGGGAGGTAAACTTGTACTTTGTGTGACTATTGTCCATGCAATGGCCACTTTATTTTTATTTTTGTGTGGCTGATTGCAACCATTTAGTCACACGACGAGTGTGTTGTTGTGGGCTTTTGGTCACATAAAATTATGCCAAATGTGGCCGTAGGTGTAAAAAATTGTGACCATATGCTCTTTTAAGTGAGGTAAACTTGTATTTTGTGTGACTATTGTCCAAACAATAGCCACATTATATTTATTTGTGTGTGGCTGATGGCAACTATTTGGTCACACAACGAGTGTGTTGTTGTGGGCTTTGGTCACATAAAATTATTCCAAATGTGGTCGTAGGTGTTAAAAATTGTGACCATATGCTATTTTAAGTGAGGTAAACTTGTATTTTGCCTGACTATAGTCCATGCAATGACCACTTTATTTTTATTTGTGTGTGGCTGATTGTAACCATTTGGTCACACAAGGAGTGTGTTTTTGTGGGCTTTGGTCACATAAAATTATGCCGAATATTGTCGTAGGTGTTAAAAAGTGTGACCATATGCTCTTTTTAGTATGGTAAACTTGTATTTTGTGTGACTATTGTCCATGCAATTGCCACTTTATTTTTATTTGTGTGTCGCTGATTGCAAACATTTGGTCACACAATGAGTGTGTTCTCGTGGGCTTTGGTCACATAAAATTATGGCAAATTTGGCCGTAGGTGTTAAAAATTGTGACCATATGCTCTTTTTTGTGAGGTAAACTTGTATTTTGTGTGACTATTATCCATGCAATGGCCACTTTATTTTTATTTTTGTATGGCTGATTGCAACCATTTGGTCACACAACGAGTGTGTTGTTGTAGGTTTTGGTCACATAGAATAATATCAAATGTGGCCGTAAGTGTTAAAAAGTTTGAACATATGATCTTTTAAAGGAGGTAAACTTGTATTTTGTGTGACTATTGTCCATGCAATGGCCACTTTATTTTTATTTTTATGTGGCTGATTGCAACCATTTGGTCACACAACGAGTGTGTTGTTGTGGGCTTTGGTCACATAAAATTATGCCAAATGTGGCCGTAGGTGTTAAAAATTGTGACCATATGCTCTTTTAAGTGAGGTAAACTTGTATTTTGTGTGACTATTGTCCAAACAATAGCCACAGTATATTTATTTGTGTGTGGCTGATTGCAACCATTTGGTCACACAACGAGTGTGTTGTTGTGGGCTTTGGTCACATAAAATTATGCCAAATGTGGCCGTAGGTGTTAAAAATTGTGACCATATGCTCTTTTAAGTGAGGTAAACTTGTATTTTGTGTGACTATTGTCCAAACAATAGCCACAATATATTTATTTGTGTGTGGCTGATTGCAACCATTTGGTCACACAACGGGTGTGTTGTTGTGGGCTGTGGTCACATAAAATTATTCCAAATGTGGTCGTAGGTGTTAAAAATTGTGACCATATGCTATTTTAAGTGAGGTAAACTTGTATTTTGCGTGACTATTGTCCATGCAATGACCACTTTATTTTTATTTGTGTGTGGCTGATTGCAACCATTTGGTCACACAAGGAGTGTGTTTTTGTAGGCTTTGGTTACATAAAATTATGCCGAATGTTGTCGTAGGTGTTAAAAAGTGTGACCATATGCTCTTTTTAGTATGGTGAACTTGTATTTTGTATGACAATTGTCCATGCAATGGCCACTTTATATTTATTTGTGTATGAATGATTGCAAACATTTGGTCACACAATAAGTGTGTTGTTGTGGGCTTTGGTCACATAAAATTATGCCAAATTTGGCCATAGGTGTTAAAAATTGTGACCATATGCTCTTTTAATTGAGGTAAACTTGTATTTTGTGTGACTATTATCCATGCAATGACCACTTTATTTTTATTTTTGTGTGGCTGAATTGTGTTGTTGTAGGTTTTGGTCACATAAAATTATATCAAATGTGGCCGTAAATGTTAAAAAGTTTGAACATATGATCTTTTAAGGGAGGTAAACTTGTATTTTTTGTGACTATTGTCCATGCAATGGCCACTTTATTTTTATTTTTGTGTGGCTAATTGCAAACATTTGGTCACACAATGAGTGTGTTCTTGTGGGCTTTGGTCACATAAAATTATGGCAAATTTGGCCGTAGGTGTTAAAAATTGTGACCATATGCTCTTTTTTGTGAGGTAAACTTGTATTTTGTGTGACTATTATCCATGCAATGGCCACTTTATTTTTATTTTTGTATGGCTGATTGCAACCATTTGGTCACACAACGAGTGTGTTGTTGTAGGTTTTGGTCACATAAAATTATATCAAATGTGGCCGTAAGTGTTAAAAAGTTTGAACATATGATCTTTTAAGGGAGGTAAACTTGTATTTTGTGTGACTATTGTCCATGCAATGGCCACTTTATTTTTATTTTTGTGTGGCTGATTGCAACCATTTGGTCACACAACGAGTGTGTTGTTGTGGGCTTTGGTCACATAAAATTATGCCAAATGTGGCCGTAGGTGTTAAAAATTGTGACCATATGCTCTTTTAAGTGAGGTAAACTTGTATTTTGTGTGACTATTGTCCAAGCAATAGCCACATTATATTTATTTGTGTGTGGCTGATTGCAACCATTTGGTCACACAACGAGTGTGTTGTTGTGGGCTTTGGTCACATAAAATTATGCCAAATGTGGCCGTAGGTGTTAAAAATTGTGACCATATGCTATTTTAAGGGAGGTAAACTTGTATTTTGCGTGACTATTGTCCATGCAATGACCACTTTATTTTTATTTGTGTGTGGCTGATTGCAACCATTTGGTCACACAACGAGTGTGTTTTTGTAGGCTTTGGTCACATAAAATTATGCCGAATGTTGTCGTAGGTGTTAAAAAGTGTGACCATATGCTCTTTTTAGTATGGTAAACTTGTATTTTGTATGACAATTGTCCATGCAATGGCCACTTTATATTTATTTGTGTGTGGCTGATTGCAAACATTTGGTCACACAATAGGTGTGTTGTTGTGGGCTTTGGTCACATAAAATTATGCCAAATTTGGCCATAGGTGTTAAAAATTGTGACCATATGCTCTTTTAATTGAGGTAAACTTGTATTTTGTGTGACTATTATCCATCCAATGACCACTTTATTTTTATTTTTGTGTGGCTGAATGCAACCATTTGGTCACAAAACGAGTGTGTTGTTGTAGGTTTTGGTCACATAAAATTATATCAAATGTGGCCGTAAGTGTTAAAAAGTTTGAACATATGATCTTTTAAGGGAGGTAAACTTGTATTTTTTGTGACTATTGTCCATGCAATGGCCACTTTATTTTTATTTTTGTGTGGCTAATTGCAAACATTTGGTCACACAATGAGTGTGTTCTTGTGGGCTTTGGTCACATAAAATTATGGCAAATTTGGCCGTAGGTGTTAAAAATTGTGACCATATGCTCTTTTAAGTGAGGTAAACTTGTATTTTGTGTGACTATTGTCCAAGCAATAGCCACATTATATTTATTTGTGTGTGGCTGATTGCAAGCATTTGGTCACACAACGAGTGTGTTGTTGTGGGCTTTGGTCACATAAAATTATGCCAAATGTGGCCGTAGGTGTTAAAAATTGTGACCATATGCTATTTTAAGTGAGGTAAACTTGTATTTTGCGTGACTATTGTCCATGCAATGACCACTTTATTTTTATTTGTGTGTGGCTGATTGCAACCATTTGGTCACACAAGGAGTGTGTTTTTGTAGGCTTTGGTCACATAAAATTATGCCGAATGTTGTCGTAGGTGTTAAAAAGTGTGACCATATGCTCTTTTTAGTATGGTAAACTTGTATTTTGTATGACAATTGTCCATGCAATGGCCACTTTATATTTATTTGTGTATGAATGATTGCAAACATTTGGTCACACAATAAGTGTGTTGTTGTGGGCTTTGGTCACATAAAATTATGCCAAATTTGGCCATAGGTGTTAAAAATTGTGACCATATGCTCTTTTAATTGAGGTAAACTTGTATTTTGTGTGACTATTATCCATGCAATGACCACTTTATTTTTATTTTTGTGTGGCTGAATGCAACCATTTGGTCACAAAACGAGTGTGTTGTTGTAGGTTTTGGTCACATAAAATTATATCAAATGTGGCCGTAAGTGTTAAAAAGTTTGAACATATGATCTTTTAAGGGAGGTAAACTTGTATTTTTTGTGACTATTGTCCATGCAATGGCCACTTTATTTTTATTTTTGTGTGGCTGATTGCAACCATTTGGTCACACAATGAGTGTGTTGTTGTGGGCTTTGGTCACATAAAATTATGCCAAATGTGGCCGTAGGTGTTAAAAATTGTGACCATATGCTCTTTTAAGTGAGGTAAACTTGTATTTTGTGTGACTATTGTCCAAGCAATAGCCACATTATATTTATTTGTGTGTGGCTGATTGGAACCATTTGGTCACACAACGAGTGTGTTGTTGTGGGCTTTGGTCACATAAAATTATGCCAAATTTGGTCGTAGGTGTTAAAAAGTGTGACCGTATGCTCTTTTAAGTGAGGTAAACTTGTATTTTGCATGACTATGGTCCATGGAATGACCACTTTATTTTTATTTGTGTGTGGCTGATTGCAACCATTTGGTCACACAACGGGTGTGTTGTTGTGGGCTGTGGTCACATAAAATTATTCCAAATGTGGTCGTAGGTGTTAAAAATTGTGACCATATGCTATTTTAAGTGAGGTAAACTTGTATTTTGCGTGACTATTGTCCATGCAATGACCACTTTATTTTTATTTGTGTGTGGCTGATTGCAACCATTTGGTCACACAAGGAGTGTGTTTTTGTAGGCTTTGGTCACATAAAATTATGCCGAATGTTGTCGTAGGTGTTAAAAAGTGTGACCATATGCTCTTTTTAGTATGGTAAACTTGTATTTTGTATGACAATTGTCCATGCAATGGCCACTTTATATTTATTTGTGTGTGGCTGATTGCAAACATTTGGTCACACAATAAGTGTGTTGTTGTGGGCTTTGGTCACATAAAATTATGCCAAATTTGGCCATAGGTGTTAAAAATTGTGACCATATGCTCTTTTAATTGAGGTAAACTTGTATTTTGTGTGACTATTATCCATGCAATGACCACTTTATTTTTATTTTGTGTGTGGCTGATTTCAACCATTTGGTCACACAATGAGTGTCTTCTTGTGGGCTTTGGTCACAAAAAATTAAGCCAAATGTGGTCGTAGGTGTTAAAAAGTGTGACCATATGCTCTTTTAAGTGAGGTAAACTTGTATTTTGTGTGACTACTGTCCATGCAATGGCCACTTATTTTTATTTGTGTGTGGCTGATTGCAACCATTTGGTCACACAACGAGTGTTGTTGTTGTGGGCTTTGGTCACATAAAATTATTGCCAAAATTTGGCCGTAGGTGTTAAAAATGTGACCATTGCTCTTTTAAGTGAGGTTAAACTTGTATTTTGTGTGACTATTTGTCCAAGCAATAGCCACATTATATTATTTCTTGTGTGGGTGATTGCAACCATTTGGTCACACAACGAGTGTGTTGTTGTGGGCTTTGGTCACATAAAATTATGCCAAATTTGGTCGTAGGTGTTAAAAAGTGTGACCATATGCTCTTTTAAGTGAGGTAAACTTGTATTATGCATGACTATGGGCCATGCAATGACTACTTTATTTTTATTTGTGTGTGGCTGATTGCAACCATTTGGCCACACAACGAGTGTGTTGTTTTGGGCTTTGGTCACATAAAATTATTCCAAATGTGGTCGTAGGTGTTAAAAATTGTGACCATATGCAATTTTAAGTGAGGTAAACTTGTATTTTGCGTGACTATGGTCCATGCAATGACCACTTTATTTTTATTTGTGTGTGGCTGATTGCAACCATTTGGTCACACAAGGAGTGTGTTTTTGTGTGCTTTGGTCACATAAAATTATGCCGAATGTTGTCGTAGGTGTTAAAAAGTGTGACCATATGCTCTTTTTAGTATGGTAAACTTGTATTTTGTGTGACTATTGTCCATGCAATGGCCAGTTTATTTTTATTTGTGTGTGGCTGATTGCAAACATTTGGTCACACAATGAGTGTGTTCTTGTGGGCTTTGGTCACATAAAATTATGGCAAATTTGGCCGTAGGTGTTAAAAATTGTGACCATATGCTCTTTTAAGTGAGGTAAACTTGTATTTTGTGTGACTATTATCCATGCAATGGCCACTTTATTTTTATTTTTGTATGGCTGATTGCAACCATTTGGTCACACAACGAGTGTGTTGTTGTAGGTTTTGGTCACATAAAATTATATCAAATGTGGCCGTAAGTGTTAAAAAGTTTGAACATATGATCTTTTAAGGGAGGTAAACTTGTATTTTGTGTGACTATTGTCCATGCAATGGCCACTTTATTTTTATTTTTGTGTGGCTGATTGCAACCATTTGGTCACCCAACGAGTGTGTTGTTGTGGGCTTTGGTCACATAAAATTATGCCAAATGTGGCCGTAGGTGTTATAAATTGTGACCATATGCTCTTTTAAGTGAGGTAAACTTGTATTTTGTGTGACTATCGTCCAAACAATAGCCACATTATATTTATTTGTGTGTGGCTGATTGGAACCATTTGGTCACACAACGGAGTGTGTTGTTGTGGGCTTTGGTCACATAAAATTATGCCAAATTTGGTCGTAGGTGTTAAAAAGTGTGACCGTATGCTCTTTTAAGTGAGGTAAACTTGTATTTTGCATGACTATGGTCCATGCAATGACCACTTTATTTTTATTTTTGTGTGGCTGAATGCAACCATTTGGTCACACAACGAGTGTGTTGTTGTAGGTTTTGGTCACATAAAATTATATCAAATGTGGCCGTAGGTGTTAAAAAGTTTGAACATATGATCTTTTAAGGGAGGTAAACTTGTATTTTGTGTGACTATTGTCCATGCAATGGCCACTTTATTTTTATTTTTGTGTGGCTGATTGCAACCATTTAGTCACACAACGAGTGTGTTGTTGTGGGCTTTGGTCACATAAAATTATGTCAAATGTGGCCGTAGGTGTTAAAAATTGTGACCATATGCTCTTTTAAGTGAGGTAAACTTGTATTTTGTGTGACTATTGTCCAAGCAATAGCCACATTATATTTATTTGTGTGTGGGTGATTGCAACCATTTGGTCACACAACGAGTGTGTTGTTGTGGGATTTGGTCACATAAAATTATGCCAAATTTGGTCGTAGGTGTTAAAAAGTGTGACCATATGCTCTTTTAAGTGAGGTAAACTTGTATTATGCATGACTATGGGCCATGCAATGACTACTTTATTTTTATTTGTGTGTGGCTGATTGCAACCATTTGGCCACACAACGAGTGTGTTGTTTTGGCCTTTGGTCACATAAAATTATTCCAAATGTGGTCGTAGGTGTTAAAAATTGTGACCATATGCAATTTTAAGTGAGGTAAACTTGTATTTTGCGTGACTATGGTCCATGCAATGACCACTTTATTTTTATTTGTGTGTGGCTGATTGCAACCATTTGGTCAATCAAGGAGTGTGTTTTTGTGTGCTTTGGTCACATAAAATTATGCCGAATGTTGTCGTAGGTGTTAAAAAGTGTGACCATATGCTCTTTTTAGTATGGTAAACTTGTATTTTGTGTGACTATTGTCCATGCAATGGCCAGTTTATTTTTATTTGTGTGTGGCTGATTGCAAACATTTGGTCACACAATGAGTGTGTTCTTGTGGGCTTTGGTCACATAAAATTATGGCAAATTTGGCCGTAGGTGTTAAAAATTGTGACCATATGCTCTTTTAAGTGAGGTAAACTTGTATTTTGTGTGACTATTATCCATGCAATGGCCACTTTATTTTTATTTTTGTATGGCTGATTGCAACCATTTGGTCACACAACGAGTGTGTTGTTGTAGGTTTTGGTCACATAAAATTATATCAAATGTGGCCGTAAGTGTTAAAAAGTTTGAACATATGATCTTTTAAGGGAGGTAAACTTGTATTTTGTGTGACTATTGTCCATGCAATGGCCACTTTATTTTTATTTTTGTGTGGCTGATTGCAACCATTTGGTCACCCAACGAGTGTGTTGTTGTGGGCTTTGGTCACATAAAATTATGCCGAATGTGGCCGTAGGTGTTATAAATTGTGACCATATGCTCTTTTAAGTGAGGTAAACTTGTATTTTGTGTGACTATCGTCCAAACAATAGCCACATTATATTTATTTGTGTGTGGCTCATTACAACCATTTGGTCACATAACGAGTGTGTTGTTGTGGGCTTTGGTCACATAAAATTATGCCAAATTTGGTCGTAGGTGTTAAAAAGTGTGACCGTATGCTCTTTTAAGTGAGGTAAACTTGTATTTTGCATGACTATGGTCCATGGAATGACCACTTTATTTTTATTTGTCTGTGGCTGATTGCAACCATTTGGTCACACAACGGGTGTGTTGTTGTGGGCTTTGGTCACATAAAATTATTCCAAATGTGGTCGTAGGTTTTAAAAATTGTGACCATATGCTATTTTAAGTGAGGTAAACTTGTATTTTGCGTGACTATGGTCCATGCAATGACCACTTTATTTTTATTTGTGTGTGGCTGATTGCAACCATTTGGTCACACAAGGAGTGTGTTTTTGTGGGCTTTGGTCACATAAAATTATGCCGAATGTTGTCGTAGGTGTTAAAAAGTGTGACCATATGCTCTTTTTAGTATGATAAACTTGTATTTTGTGTGACTATTGTCCATGCAATGGCCACTTTATTTTTATTTTTGTGTGGCTGATTGCAAACATTTGGTCACACAATGAGTGTGTTGTTGTGGGCTTTGGTCACATAAAATTATGGCAAATTTGGCCGTTGGTGTTAAAAATTGTGACCATATGCTCTTTTAAGTGAGGTAAACCTGTATTTTGTGTGACTATTATCCATGCAATGGCCACTTTATTTTTATTTTTGTGTGGCTGATTGCAACCATTTGGTCACACAACGAGTGTGTTGTTGTAGGTTTTGGTCACATAAAATTATATCAAATATGGTCGTAGGTGTTAAAAAGTTTGAACATATGATCTTTTAAGGGAGGTAAACTTGTATTTTGTGTGACTATTGTCCATGCAATGGCCACTTTATTTTTATTTTTGTGTGGCTGATTGCAACCATTTGGTCACACAACGAGTGTATTGTTGTGGGCTTTGGTCACATAAAATTATGCCAAATTTGGTCGTACGTGTTAAAAAGTGTGACCATATGCTCTTTTAAGTGAGGTAAACTTGTATTTTGCATGACTATGGTCCATGCAATGACCACTTTATTTTTATTTGTGTGTGGCTGATTGCAACCATTTGGTCACACAACGAGTGTGTTGTTGTGGGCTTTAGTCACATAAAATTATTCCAAATCTGGTCGTAGGTATTAAAAATTGTGACCATATGCTATTTTAAGTGAGGTAAACTTGTATTTTGCGTGACTATGGTCCATGCAATGACCACTTTATTTTTATTTGTGTGTGGCTGATTGCAACCATGTGGTCACACAAGGAGTGTGTTTTTGTGGGCTTTGGTCTCATAACATTATGCCGAATGTTGTCGTAGGTGTTAAAAAGTGTGACCATATGCTCTTTTTAGTATGGTAAACTTGTATTTTGTGTGACTATTGTCCATGCAATGGCCACTTTATTTTTATTTGTGTGTGGCTGATTGCAAACATTTGGTCACACAATGAGTGTGTTGTTGTGGGCTTTGGTCACATAAAATTATGCCAAATTTAGCCGTAGGTGTTAAAAATTCTGACCATATGCTCTTTTAAGTGAGGTAAACTTTTATTTTGTGTGACTATTATCCATGCAATGGCCACTTTATTTTTATTTTTGTGTGGCTGATTGCAAACATTTGGTCAACAACGAGTCTGTTGTTGTAGGTTTTGGTCACATAAAATTATATCAAATGTGGCCGTAGGTGTTAAAAAGTTTGAACATATGATCTTTTAAGGGAGGTAAACTTGTATTTTGTGTGACTATTGTCCATGAAATGGCCACTTTATTTTTATTTTTGTGTGGCTGATTGCAACCATTTGGTCACACAACGAGTGTGTTGTTGTGGGCTTTGGTCACATAAAATTACGCCAAATGTGGCAGTAGGTGTTAAAAATTGTGACCATATGCAATTTTAAGTGAGGTAAACTTGTATTTTGCGTGACTATGGTCCATGCAATGACCACTTTATTTTTATTTGTGTGTGGCTGATTGCAACCATTTGGTCACACAAGGAGTTTGTTTTTGTGGGCTTTGGTCACATAAAATTATGCCGAATGTTGTCGTAGGTGTTAAAAAGTGTGACCATATGCTCTTTTTAGTATGATAACCTTGTATTTTGTGTGACTATTGTCCATGCAATGGCCACTTTATTTTTATTTTTGTGTGGCTGATTGCAAACATTTGGTCACACAATGAGTGTGTTGTTGTGGGCTTTGGTCACATAAAATTTTGGCAAATTTGGCCGTAGGTGTTAAAAATTGTGACCATATGCTCTTTTAAGTGAGGTAAACCTGTATTTTGTGTGACTATTATCCATGCAATGGCCACTTTATTTTTATTTTTGTGTGGCTGATTGCAACCATTTGGTCACACAACGAGTGTGTTGTTGTAGGTTTTGGTCACATAAAATTATATCAAATATGGTCGTAGGTGTTAAAAAGTTTGAACATATGATCTTTTAAGGGAGGTAAACTTGTATTTTGTGTGACTATTATCCATGCAATGGCCACTTTATTTTTATTTTTGTGTGGCTGATTGCAACCATTTGGTCACACAACGAGTGTGTTGTTGTGGGCTTTGGTCACATAAAATTATGCCAAATTTGCTCGTAGGTGTTAAAAAGTGTGACCATATGCTCTTTTAAGTGAGGTAAACTTGTATTTTGCATGACTATGGTCCATGCAATGACCACTTTATTTTTATTTGTGTGTGGCTGATTGCAACCATTTGGTCACACAACGAGTGTGTTGTTGTGGGCTTTAGTCACATAAAATTATTCCAAATCTGGTCGTAGGTATTAAAAATTGTGACGATATGCTATTTTAAGTGAGGTAAACTTGTATTTTGCGTGACTATGGTCCATGCAATGACCACTTTATTTTTATTTGTGTGTGGCTGATTGCAACCATTTGGTCACACAAGGAGTGTGTTTTTGTGGGCTTTGGTCACATAAAGTTATGCCGAATGTTGTCGTAGGTGTTAAAAAGTGTGACCATATGCTCTTTTTAGTATGGTAAACTTGTATTTTGTGTGACTATTGTCCATGCAATGGCCACTTTATTTTTATTTGTGTGTGGCTGATTGCAAACATTTGGTCACACAATGAGTGTGTTGTTGTGGGCTTTGGTCACATAAAATTATGCCAAATTTGGCCGTAGGTGTTAAAAATTGTGACCATATGCTCTTTTAAGTGAGGTAAACTTGTATTTTGTGTGACTATTATCCATGCAACGGCCACTTTATTTTTATTTTTGTGTGGCTGATTGCAACCATTTGGTCACACAACGAGTGTGTTGTTGTAGGTTTTGGTCACATAAAATTATATCAAATGTGGCCGTAGGTGTTAAAAAGTTTGAACATATGATCTTTTAAGGAAGGTAAACTTGTATTTTGTGTTACAATTGTCCATGCAATGACCACTTTATTTTTATATGTGTGTGGCTGATTGCAACCATTTGGACACACAACCAGTGTGTTGTTGTAGGTTTTGGTCACATAAAATTAGGTCAAATATGGCCGTAGGTGTTAAAAAGTTTGAACATATGATCTTTTAAGGGAGGTAAACTTGTATTTTGTGTGACAATTGTCGATGCAATGACCACTTTATTTCTATTTGTGTTTGGCGGATTGCAACCATTTGGTCACACAACGAGTGTGTTGTTGTGGGCTTTGGTCACATAAAATTATGCCAAATGTGGCCGTAATTGTTAAAAATTGTGACCATATGCTCTTTTAAGTGAGGTAAACTTGTATTTTGTGTGACTATTGTCCAAGCAATAGCCACATTATATTTATTTGTGTGTGGCTGATCGTAACCATTTGGTCACACAACGAGTGTGTTGTTGTGGGCTTTGGTCACATAAAATTATGCCAAATTTGGTCGTAGGTGTTAAAAATTGTTACCATATGCTCTTTTAAGTGAGGTAAACTTGTATTTTGTGTGACTATTGTCCAAGCAATAGCCACTTTATTTTTATTTGTGTGTGGCTGATTGCAACCATTTGGTCACACAACGAGTGTGTTGTTGTGGGCTTTGGTCACAAAAAATTATGCCAAATTTGGTCGTAGGTGTTAAAAAGTGTGACCATATGCTCTTTTAAGTGAGGTAAACTTGTATTTTGCATGACTATGGTCCATGCAATGACCACTTTATTTTTATTTGTGTATGGCTGATTGCATCCATTTGGTCACACAACAAGTGTGTTGTTGTGGGCTTTGGTCACATAAAATTATGCCAAATGTGGTTTTAGGTGTTAAAAATTGTGACCATATGCTCTTTTAAGTGAGGCAAACTTGTATTTTGTGTGACTATTGTCCAAGCAATAGCCACATTATATTCATTTGTGTGTGGCTGATTGCAACCATTAGGTCACACAACGAGTGTGTTGTTGTGGGCTTTCGTCACATAAAATTATGCCAAATTTGGTCGTAGGTGTTAAAAAGTGTGACCATATGCTCTTTTAAGTGAGGTAAACTTGTATTTTGCATGACTATGGTCCATGCAATGACCACTTTAATTTTATTTGTGTGTGGCTGATTGCAACCATTTGGTCACACAACAAGTGTGTTGTTGTGGGCCTTGGTCACATAAAATTATGCCAAATGTGGTCGTAGGTGTTAAAAATTGTGACCATATGCTCTTTTAAATGAGGTAAACTTGTATTTTGTGTGACTATTGTCCAAGCAATAGCCACTTTACTTTTATTTGTGTGTGGCTGATTGCAACCATTTGTAACACAACGGGTGTGTTGTTGTGGGCTTTGGTCACATAAAATTATGCCGAATTTGGCCGTAGGTGTTAAAAATTGTGACCACATGCTCTTTTAAGTGAGGTAAACTTGTATTTTGTGTGACTATTGTCCAAGTAATAGCCA
The DNA here is from genome assembly GCA_020465985.1 of Centrapalus pauciflorus. Taxonomy (NCBI): domain Eukaryota; kingdom Viridiplantae; phylum Streptophyta; class Magnoliopsida; order Asterales; family Asteraceae; genus Centrapalus; species Centrapalus pauciflorus. The sequence continues at coordinate 12,161 of JAANYP010003243.1, read as the reverse complement.
CTTTACTTTTATTTGTGTGTGGATGATTGCAACCATTTGGTCACACAACGAGTGTGTTGTTGTGGGCTTTGGTCACATAAAATTATGCAAAATTTGGTCGTAGGTGTTAAAAAGTGTGACCATATGCTCTTTTAAGTGAGGTAAACTTGTATTTTGCATGACTATGGTCCATGCAATGACCACTTTATTTTTATTTGTGTGTGGCTGATTGCAACCATTTGGTCACACAACGAGCGTGTAGTTGTGGGCTTTGGTCACATAAAATTATTCCAAATGTGGTCGTAGGTGTTAAAAATTGTGACCATATGCTCTTTTAGTATGGTAAACTTGTATTTTGTGTGACTATTGTCCATGCAATGGCCACTTTATTTTTATTTGTGTGTGGCTGATTGCAACCATTTGATCACACCATGACTGTGTTGTTGTGGCCTTTGGTCACATAAAATTATGCCAAATTTGGCCGTAGGTGTTAAAAATTGTGACCATATGCTCTTTTAGGTGAGGAAAACTTGTAATTAGTGTGACTATTATCCATGCAATGGCCACTTTATTTTTATTTTTGTGTGGCTGATTGCAACCATTTGGTCACACAACGAGTGTGTTGTTGTAGGTTTTGGTCACATAAAATTATGTCAAATGTGGTCGTAGGTGTTAAAAAGTTTGAACATATGATCTTTTAAGGGAGGTAAACTTGTATTTTGTGTGACTATTGTCCAAGCAATAGCCACTTTATTTTTATTTGTGTGTGGCTGATTGCAACCATTTGGTCACACAACGAGTGTGTTGTTGTGGGCTTTGGTCACAAAAAATTATGCCAAATTTGGTCGTAGGTGTTAAAAAGTGTAACCATATGCTCTTTTAAGTGAGGTAAACTTGTATTTTGCATGACTATGGTCCATGCAATGACCACTTTATTTTTATTTGTGTGTGGCTGATTGCAACCATTTGGTCACACAACGAGTGTGTTGTTGTGGGCTTTGGTCACATAAAATTATTCCAAATGTGGTCGTAGGTGTTAAAAATTGTGACCATATGCTCTTTTAAGTGAGGTAAACTTGTATTTTGCGTGACTATGGTCCATGCAATGACCACATTATTTTTATTTGTGTGTGGCTGATCGCAACCATTTGGTCACACAAGGAGTGTGTTTTTGTGGGCTTTGGTCACATAAAATTATGCCGAATGTTGTCGTAGGTGTTAAAAAGTGTGACCATATGCTCTTTTTTGTATGGTAAACTTGTATTTTGTGTGACTATTGTCCATGCAATGGCCACTTTATTTTTATTTGTGTGTGGCTGATTACAAACATTTGGTCACACAATGAGTGTGTTGTTGTGGGCTTTGGTCACATAAAATTATGCCAAATTTGGCCGTAGGTGTTAAAAATTGTGACCATATTCTCTTTTAAGTGAAGTAAACTTGTATTTTGTGTGACTATTATCCATGCAATGGCCACTTAATTTTTATTTTTGTGTGGCTGATTGCAACCATTTGGTCACACAACGAGTGTGTTGTTGTATGTTTTGGTCACATAAAATTATATCCAATGTGGCCGTAGGTGTTAAAAAGTTTGAACATATGATCTTTTAAGGGAGGTAAACTTGTATTTTGTGTGACTATTGTCCAAGCAATGGCCACTTTATTTTTATTTTTGTGTGGCTGATTGCAACCATTTGGTCACACAACGAGTGTGTTGTTGTGGGCCTTGGTCACATAAAATTATGCCAAATGTGGTCGTAGGTGTTAAAAATTGTGACCATACGCTCTTTTAAGTGAGGTAAACTTGTATTTTGTGTGACTATTGTATAAGCAATAGCCACATTATATTTATTTGTGTGTGGCTTATTGCAACCATTTGGTCACACAACGAGTGTGTTGTAGTGCGCTTTGGTCATATAAAATTATGCCGAATGTTGTCGTATGTGTTAAAAAGTGTGACCATATGCTCTTTTTAGTATGGTAAACTTGTATTTTGTGTGACTATCGTCCATGCAATGTCCACTATATTTTTATTTGTGTGTGGCTGATTGCAACCATTTGATCACACAACGAGTGTGTTGTTGTAGGTTTTGGTCACATAAAATTATGTCAAACGTGGCCGTAGGTGTTAAAAAGTTTGAACATATGATCTTTTAAGGGAGGTAAACTTATATTTTGTGTGACTATTGTCCAAGCAATAGCCACTTTATTTTCATTTGTGTGTGGCTGATTGCAAACATTTGGTCACACAATGAGTTTGTTGTTGTGGGCTTTGGTCACATAAAATTATGCCAAATTTGGAAGTAGGTGTTAAAAATTGTGACCATATGCTCTTTTAAGTGAAGTAAACTTGTATTTTGTGTGACTATTATCCACGCAATGACCACTTTATTTTTATTTATGTGTGGCTGATTGCAACCATTTGGTCACACAACGAGTGTGTTGTTGTGGGCTTTGGTCACATAAAATTATTCCAAATGCGGTCGTAGGTGTTAAAAATTGTGACCATATGCTCTTTTAAGTGAGGTAAACTTGTATTTTGCGTGACTATGGTCCATGCAATGACCACTTTATTTTTATTTGTGTGTGGCTGATTGCAACCATTTGGTCACACAAGGAGTGTGTTTTTGTGGGCTTTGGTCACATAAAATTATGCTGAATGTTGTCGTAGGTGTTAAAAAGTGTGACCATATGCTCTTTTTTGTATGGTAAACTTGTATTTTGTGTGACTATTGTCCATGCAATGGCCACTTTATTTTTATTTGTGTGTGGCTGATTACAAACATTTGGTCACACAATGAGTGTGTTGTTGTGGGCTTTGGTCACATAAAATTATGCCAAATTTGGCCGTAGGTGTTAAAAATTGTGACCATATTCTCTTTTAAGTGAAGTAAACTTGTATTTTGTGTGACTATTATCCATGCAATGGCCACTTAATTTTTATTTTTGTGTGGCTGATTGCAACCATTTGGTCACACAACGAGTGTGTTGTTGTATGTTTTGGTCACATAAAATTATATCCAATGTGGCCGTAGGTGTTAAAAAGTTTGAACATATGATCTTTTAAGGGAGGTAAACTTGTATTTTGTGTGACTATTGTCCAAGCAATGGCCACTTTATTTTTATTTTTGTGTGGCTGATTGCAACCATTTGGTCACACAACGAGTGTGTTGTTGTGGGCCTTGGTCACATAAAATTATGCCAAATGTGGTCGTAGGTGTTAAAAATTGTGACCATACGCTCTTTTAAGTGAGGTAAACTTGTATTTTGTGTGTGGCTTATTGCAACCATTTGGTCACACAACGAGTGTGTTGTTGTGCGCTTTGGTCATATAAAATTATGCCGAATGTTGTCGTATGTGTTAAAATGTGTGACCATATGCTCTTTTTAGTATGGTAAACTTGTATTTTGTGTGACTATCGTCCATGCAATGTCCACTATATTTTTATTTGTGTGTGGCTGATTGCAACCATTTGATCACACAACGAGTGTGTTGTTGTAGGTTTTGGTCACATAAAATTATGTCAAACGTGGCCGTAGGTGTTAAAAAGTTTGAACATATGATCTTTTAAGGGAGGTAAACTTATATTTTGTGTGACTATTGTCCAAGCAATAGCCACTTTATTTTCATTTGTGTGTGGCTGATTGCAAACATTTGGTCACACAATGAGTTTGTTGTTGTGGGCTTTGGTCACATAAAATTATGCCAAATTTGGAAGTAGGTGTTAAAAATTGTGACCATATGCTCTTTTAAGTGAAGTAAACTTGTATTTTGTGTGACTATTATCCACGCAATGACCACTTTATTTTTATTTATGTGTGGCTGATTGCAACCATTTGGTCACACAACGAGTGTGTTGTTGTGGGCTTTGGTCACATAAAATTATTCCAAATGCGGTCGTAGGTGTTAAAAATTGTGACCATATGCTCTTTTAAGTGAGGTAAACTTGTATTTTGCGTGACTATGGTCCATGCAATGACCACTTTATTTTTATTTGTGTGTGGCTGATTGCAACCATTTGGTCACACAAGGAGTGTGTTTTTGTGGGCTTTGGTCACATAAAATTATGCTGAATGTTGTCGTAGGTGTTAAAAAGTGTGACCATATGCTCTTTTTTGTATGGTAAACTTGTATTTTGTGTGACTATTGTCCATGCAATGGCCACTTTATTTTTATTTGTGTGTGGCTGATTACAAACATTTGGTCACACAATGAGTGTGTTGTTGTGGGCTTTGGTCACATAAAATTATGCCAAATTTGGCCGTAGGTGTTAAAAATTGTGACCATATTCTCTTTTAAGTGAAGTAAACTTGTATTTTGTGTGACTATTATCCATGCAATGGCCACTTAATTTTTATTTTTGTGTGGCTGATTGCAACCATTTGGTCACACAACGAGTGTGTTGTTGTATGTTTTGGTCACATAAAATTATATCCAATGTGGCCGTAGGTGTTAAAAAGTTTGAACATATGATCTTTTAAGGGAGGTAAACTTGTATTTTGTGTGACTATTGTCCAAGCAATGGCCACTTTATTTTTATTTTTGTGTGGCTGATTGCAACCATTTGGTCACACAACGAGTGTGTTGTTGTGGGCCTTGGTCACATAAAATTATGCCAAATGTGGTCGTAGGTGTTAAAAATTGTGACCATACGCTCTTTTAAGTGAGGTAAACTTGTATTTTGTGTGTGGCTTATTGCAACCATTTGGTCACACAACGAGTGTGTTGTTGTGCGCTTTGGTCATATAAAATTATGCCGAATGTTGTCGTATGTGTTAAAATGTGTGACCATATGCTCTTTTTAGTATGGTAAACTTGTATTTTGTGTGACTATCGTCCATGCAATGTCCACTATATTTTTATTTGTGTGTGGCTGATTGCAACCATTTGATCACACAACGAGTGTGTTGTTGTAGGTTTTGGTCACATAAAATTATGTCAAACGTGGCCGTAGGTGTTAAAAAGTTTGAACATATGATCTTTTAAGGGAGGTAAACTTATATTTTGTGTGACTATTGTCCAAGCAATAGCCACTTTATTTTCATTTGTGTGTGGCTGATTGCAAACATTTGGTCACACAATGAGTTTGTTGTTGTGGGCTTTGGTCACATAAAATTATGCCAAATTTGGAAGTAGGTGTTAAAAATTGTGACCATATGCTCTTTTAAGTGAAGTAAACTTGTATTTTGTGTGACTATTATCCACGCAATGACCACTTTATTTTTATTTTTGTGTGGCTGATTGCAACCATTTGGTCACACAACGAGTGTATTGTTGTAGGTTTTGGTCACATAAAATTATATCCAATGTGGCCGTAGGTGTTAAAAAGTTTGAACATATGATCTTTTAAGGGAGGTAAACTTGTATTTTGTGTGACTATTGTCCATGCAATGGCCACTTTATTTTTATTTTTGGGTGGCTGATTGCAAGCATTTGGTCACACAACGAGTGTGTTGTTGTGGGATTTGGTCACATAAAATTATGCCAAATTTGGTCGTAGGTGTTAAAAATTGTGACCATATGCTCTTTTAAGTGAGGTAAACTTGTATTTTGTGTTACTATTGTCCAACCAATAGCCATATTATATTTGTTTGTGTGTGGCTGATTGCAACCATTTGGTCACACAACGAGTGTGTTGTTGTGGACTTTGGTCACATAAAATTATGCCAAATTTGGTCGTAGGTGTTAAAAAGTGTGACCATATGCTCTTTTAAGTGAGGTAAACTTGTATTTTGCATGACTATGGTCCATGCAATGACCACTTTATTTTTATTTGTGTATGGCTGATTGCATCCATTTGGTCACACAACAAGTGTGTTGTTGTGGGCTTTGGTCACATAAAATTATGCCAAATGTGGTTTTAGGTGTTAAAAATTGTGACCATATGCTCTTTTAAGTGAGGCAAACTTGTATTTTGTGTGACTATTGTCCAAACAATAGCCACATTATATTCATTTGTGTGTGGCTGATTGCAACCATTTGGTCACACAACGAGTGTATTGTTGTGGGCTTTCGTCACATAAAATTATGCCAAATGTGGTTTTAGGTGTTAAAAATTGTGACCATATGCTCTTTTAAGTGAGGCAAACTTGTATTTTGTGTGACTATTGTCCAAGCAATAGCCACTTTATTTTCATTTGTCTGTGGCTGATTGCAACCATTTGGTCACACAACGAGTTTGTTCTTGTGGGCTTTGGTCACATAAAATTATGCCAAATGTGGCCGTAGGTGTTAAAAATTGTGACCATATGCTCTTTTAAGTGAGGTAAACTTGTATTTTGCATGACTATGGTCCATGCAATGTCCACTTTATTTTTATTTGTGTGTGGCTGATTGCAACCATTTGATCACACAACGAGTGTGTTGTTGTAGGTTTTGGTCACATAAAATTATGTCAAACGTGGCCGTAGGTGTTAAAAAGTTTGAACATATGATCTTTTAAGGGAGGTAAACTTATATTTTGTGTGACTATTGTCCAAGCAATAGCCACTTTATTTTCATTTGTGTGTGGCTGATTGCAAACATTTGGTCACACAATGAGTTTGTTGTTGTGGGCTTTGGTCACATAAAATTATGCCAAATTTGGAAGTAGGTGTTAAAAATTGTGACCATATGCTCTTTTAAGTGAAGTAAACTTGTATTTTGTGTGACTATTATCCACGCAATGACCACTTTATTTTTATTTTTGTGTGGCTGATTGCAACCATTTGGTCACACAACGAGTGTATTGTTGTAGGTTTTGGTCACATAAAATTATATCCAATGTGGCCGTAGGTGTTAAAAATTTTGAACATATGATCTTTTAAGGGAGGTAAACTTGTATTTTGTGTGACTATTGTCCATGCAATGGCCACTTTAGGTGGCTGATTGCAAGCATTTGGTCACACAACGAGTGTGTTGTTGTGGGATTTGGTCACATAAAATTATGCCAAATTTGGTCGTAGGTGTTAAAAATTGTGACCATATGCTCTTTTAAGTGAGGTAAACTTGTATTTTGTGTGACTATTGTCCAACCAATAGCCATATTATATTTGTTTGTGTGTGGCTGATTGCAACCATTTGGTCACACAACGAGTGTGTTGTTGTGGACTTTGGTCACATAAAATTATGCCAAATTTGGTCGTAGGTGTTAAAAAGTGTGACCATATGCTCTTTTAAGTGAGGTAAACTTGTATTTTGCATGACTATGGTCCATGCAATGACCACTTTATTTTTATTTGTGTATGGCTGATTGCATCCATTTGGTCACACAACAAGTGTGTTGTTGTGGGCTTTGGTCACATAAAATTATGCCAAATGTGGTTTTAGGTGTTAAAAATTGTGACCATATGCTCTTTTAAGTGAGGCAAACTTGTATTTTGTGTGACTATTGTCCAAGCAATAGCCACATTATATTCATTTGTGTGTGGCTGATTGCAACCATTTGGTCACACAACGAGTGTATTGTTGTGGGCTTTCGTCACATAAAATTATGCCAAATTTGGTCGTAGGTGTTAAAAAGTGTGACCATATGCTCTTTTAAGTGAGGTAAACTTGTATTTTGCATGACTATGGTCCATGCAATGACCACTTTAATTTTATTTGTGTGTGGCTGATTGCAACCATTTGGTCACACAACAAGTGTGTTGTTGTGGGCCTTGGTCACATAAAATTATGCCAAATGTGGCCGTAGGTGTTAAAAATTGTGACCATATGCTCTTTTAAGTGAGGTAAACTTGTATTTTGTGTGACTATTGTCCAAGTAATAGCCACTTTACTTTTATTTGTGTGTGGCTGATTGCAACCATTTGGTCACACAACGAGTGTGTTGTTGTGGGCTTTGGTCACATAAAATTATGCAAAATTTGGTCGTAGGTGTTAAAAAGTGTGACCATATGCTCTTTTAAGTGAGGTAAACTTGTATTTTGCATGACTATGGTCCATGCAATGACCACTTTATTTTTATTTGTGTGTGGCTGATTGCAACCATTTGGTCACACAACGAGCGTGTAGTTGTGGGCTTTGGTCACATAAAATTATTCCAAATGTGGTCGTAGGTGTTAAAAATTGTGACCATATGCTCTTTTAGTATGGTAAACTTGTATTTTGTGTGACTATTGTCCATGCAATGGCCACTTTATTTTTATTTGTGTGTGGCTGATTGCAACCATTTGATCACACCATGACTGTGTTGTTGTGGCCTTTGGTCACATAAAATTATGCCAAATTTGGCCGTAGGTGTTAAAAATTGTGACCATATGCTCTTTTAGGTGAGGAAAACTTGTAATTAGTGTGACTATTATCCATGCAATGGCCACTTTATTTTTATTTTTGTGTGGCTGATTGCAACCATTTGGTCACACAACGAGTGTGTTGTTGTAGGTTTTGGTCACATAAAATTATGTCAAATGTGGTCGTAGGTGTTAAAAAGTTTGAACATATGATCTTTTAAGGGAGGTAAACTTGTATTTTGTGTGACTATTGTCCAAGCAATAGCCACTTTATTTTTATTTGTGTGTGGCTGATTGCAACCATTTGGTCACACAACGAGTGTGTTGTTGTGGGCTTTGGTCACATAAAATTATGCCAAATTTGGTCGTAGGTGTTAAAAAGTGTGACCATATGCTCTTTTAAGTGAGGTAAACTTGTATTTTGCATGACTATGGTCCATGCAATGACCACTTTATTTTTATTTATGTGTGGCTGATTGCAACCATTTGGTCACACAACGAGTGTGTTGTTGTGGGCTTTGGTCACATAAAATTATTCCAAATGCGGTCGTAGGTGTTAAAAATTGTGACCATATGCTCTTTTAAGTGAGGTAAACTTGTATTTTGCGTGACTATGGTCCATGCAATGACCACTTTATTTTTATTTGTGTGTGGCTGATTGCAACCATTTGGTCACACAAGGAGTGTGTTTTTGTGGGCTTTGGTCACATAAAATTATGCTGAATGTTGTCGTAGGTGTTAAAAAGTGTGACCATATGCTCTTTTTTGTATGGTAAACTTGTATTTTGTGTGACTATTGTCCATGCAATGGCCACTTTATTTTTATTTGTGTGTGGCTGATTACAAACATTTGGTCACACAATGAGTGTGTTGTTGTGGGCTTTGGTCACATAAAATTATGCCAAATTTGGCCGTAGGTGTTAAAAATTGTGACCATATTCTCTTTTAAGTGAAGTAAACTTGTATTTTGTGTGACTATTATCCATGCAATGGCCACTTAATTTTTATTTTTGTGTGGCTGATTGCAACCATTTGGTCACACAACGAGTGTGTTGTTGTATGTTTTGGTCACATAAAATTATATCCAATGTGGCCGTAGGTGTTAAAAAGTTTGAACATATGATCTTTTAAGGGAGGTAAACTTGTATTTTGTGTGACTATTGTCCAAGCAATGGCCACTTTATTTTTATTTTTGTGTGGCTGATTGCAACCATTTGGTCACACAACGAGTGTGTTGTTGTGGGCTTTGGTCACATAAAATTATGCCAAATGTGGTCGTAGGTGTTAAAAATTGTGACCATACGCTCTTTTAAGTGAGGTAAACTTGTATTTTGTGTGACTATTGTATAAGCAATAGCCACATTATATTTATTTGTGTGTGGCTTATTGCAACCATTTGGTCACACAACGAGTGTGTTGTTGTGCGCTTTGGTCATATAAAATTATGCCGAATGTTGTCGTATGTGTTAAAAAGTGTGACCATATGCTCTTTTTAGTATGGTAAACTTGTATTTTGTGTGACTATCGTCCATGCAATGTCCACTTTATTTTTATTTGTGTGTGGCTGATTGCAACCATTTGATCACACAACGAGTGTGTTGTTGTAGGTTTTGGTCACATAAAATTATGTCAAACGTGGCCGTAGGTGTTAAAAAGTTTGAACATATGATCTTTTAAGGGAGGTAAACTTATATTTTGTGTGACTATTGTCCAAGCAATAGCCACTTTATTTTCATTTGTGTGTGGCTGATTGCAAACATTTGGTCACACAATGAGTTTGTTGTTGTGGGCTTTGGTCACATAAAATTATGCCAAATTTGGAAGTAGGTGTTAAAAATTGTGACCATATGCTCTTTTAAGTGAAGTAAACTTGTATTTTGTGTGACTATTATCCACGCAATGACCACTTTATTTTTATTTTTGTGTGGCTGATTGCAACCATTTGGTCACACAACGAGTGTATTGTTGTAGGTTTTGGTCACATAAAATTATATCCAATGTGGCCGTAGGTGTTAAAAAGTTTGAACATATGATCTTTTAAGGGAGGTAAACTTGTATTTGGTGTGACTATTGTCCATGCAATGGCCACTTTATTTTTATTTTTGGGTGGCTGATTGCAAGCATTTGGTCACACAACGAGTGTGTTGTTGTGGGATTTGGTCACATAAAATTATGCCAAATTTGGTCGTAGGTGTTAAAAATTGTGACCATATGCTCTTTTAAGTGAGGTAAACTTGTATTTTGTATGACTATTGTCCAACCAATAGCCATATTATATTTGTTTGTGTGTGGCTGATTGCAACCATTTGGTCACACAACGAGTGTGTTGTTGTGGACTTTGGTCACATAAAATTATGCCAAATTTGGTCGTAGGTGTTAAAAAGTGTGACCATATGCTCTTTTAAGTGAGGTAAAATTGTATTTTGCATGACTATGGTCCATGCAATGACCACATTATTTTTATTTGTGTGTGGCTGATTGCAACCATTTGGTCACACAAGGAGTGTGTTTTTGTGGGCTTTGGTCACATAAAATTATGCCGAATGTTGTCGTAGGTGTTAAAAAGTGTGACGATATGCTCTTTTTAGTATGGTAAACTTGTATTTTATGTGACTATTGTCCATGCAATGCCCACTTTATTTTTATTTGTGTGTGGCTGATTGCAACCATTTGGTCACACAATGAGTGTGTTGTTGTGGGCTTTGGTCACATAAAATTATGCCAAATTTGGCCGTAGGCGTTAAAAATTGTGACCAAATGCTCTTTTAGGTGAGGAAAACTTGTATTTAGTGTGACTATTATCCATGCAATGGCCACTTTATTTTTATTTTTGTGTGGCTGATTGCAACCATTTGGTCACACAACGAGTGTGTTGTTGTAGGTTTTGGTCACATAAAATTATGTCAAATGTGGCCGTAGGTGTTAAAAAGTTTGAACATATGATCTTTTAAGGGAGGTAAACTTGTATTTTGTGTGACTATTGTCCAAGCAATAGCCACTTTATTTTTATTTGTGTGTGGCTGATTGCAACCATTTGGTCACACAACGAGTGTGTTGTTGTGGGCTTTGGTCACATAAAATTATGCCAAATTTGGTCGTAGGTGTTAATAAGTGTGACCATATGCTCTTTTAAGAGAGGTAAACTTGTATTTTGCATGACTATGGTCCATACAATGACCACTTTATTTTTATTTGTGTGTGGCTGATTGCAACCATTTGGTCACACAACGAGTGTGTTGTTGTGGGCTTTGGTCACATAAAATTATTCCAAATGTGGTCGTAGGTGTTTAAAATTGTGACCATATGCTCTTTTAAGTGAGGTAAACTTGTATTTTGCGTGACTATGGTCCATGCAATGACCACATTATTTTTATTTGTGTGTTGCTGATTGCAACCATTTGGTCACACAAGGAGTGTGTTTTTGTGGGCTTTGGTCACATAATATTATGCTGAATGTTGTCGTAGGTGTTAAAAAGTGTGACCATATGCTCTTTTTTGTATGGTAAACTTGTATTTTGTGTGACTATTGTCCATGCAATGGCCACTTTATTTTCAATTGTGTGTGGCTGATTGCAACCATATGGTCACACAATGAGTTTGTTGTTGTGGGCTTTGGTCACATAAAATTATGCAAAATTTGGCAGTAGGTGTTAAAAATTGTGACCATATGCTCTTTTAAGTGAAGTAAACTTGTATTTTGTGTGACTATTATCCACGCAATGACCACTTTATTTTTATTTTTGTGTGGCTGATTGCAACCATTTGGTCACACAACGAGTGTATTGTTGAAGGTTTTGGTCACATAAAATTATATCCAATGTGGCCGTAGGTGTTAAAAAGTTTGAACATATGATCTTTTAAGGAAGGTAAACCAGTATTTTGTGTGACTATTGTCCATGCAATGGCCACTTTATTTTTATTTTTGTGTGGTTGATTGCAACCATTTGGTCACACAACGAGTGTGTTGTTGT
>JAANYP010003241.1:0-13098 GCA_020465985.1 Centrapalus pauciflorus | reverse complement strand
CATGTACAGTGGAAAATGGCTTCTCATCATTAAACCTTAATGACGAGTACCAAGGTTTTCCAAAGTCAAGCATTCATTCCATCAACATCTGAGCCTACAACGATAGAAGATGGGTCTCCAACAGAGAATGAACCTGAATTACCTATGAATGAAAATCAGACGAATAATTCTAACTCCGAGGACAGTGATCATGAGGAAGAGAATACACCGTCTAAGGTCGTACCCCCGTTAGGTGAAATAGGATCAAACTTAGGAGATAATCTACAGGTCGATGAGATTGAGACATCGAGGATAAACAAGGATCATCCAATTGGGAGTATCATAGGGAATCCGAATACTAATGTGAGAACTAGGAGTAGTGTGAATATTAACACAGGTGTTGTTATCTATGATCAACGACTCCGGGGCCTTTCACACGTGTTTATACTTGTGTTTTATCTCACAAGTAGAGCCAAAGAATGTGCAAATGGCACTGAAAGATAATTCTTGGGTTGAAGCCACGCAAGAGGAACTGTCACAGTTCAGAAAGCTTAAAGTATGGGAGTTAGTGTCGTTACCTCGAGGAGAAGTTGCAATAGGGACCAAATGGCTCTTTATGTGCAAAAGGGATGATCGGGGTATAGTTACTCGCAACAAGGCAAAACTTGTAGTAAAAGGGTTCAACCAAGAAGAGGAAATTGATTATAACGAAGTGTTTGCACCAGTGGCGAGGCTTGAGGCAATTCATTTGTTTCTGGCTTTTGCGTCCTTCAAAGGCTTTAAAGTATATCATCTCGATGTCAAGAGTGCATTTCTGTATGGCAAGGTGAAGGAATTGGTGTACGTCGAACAGCCGCCTGGGTTTACTGATCCAAAGTATCCCGACAGAGTATATCAACTAGATAAGGCTCTGTATGGATTGCATCAGGCACCAAGGGCTTGGTATGAGACGCTGTCAAGTCATCTTTTGGACAATGGGTTTGTGAGAGGGAGAATTGATAGTACGTTATTCGTGAAAAGAAAAAGGAGAAGACTTTATCTTAGTACAAGTGTACGCGGACGACATCATTTTTGGATCGTCAAACGAACAGATGTGCAAAGACTTTGAAAAGGTTATGAAGTCGAAGTTTGAGATGAGTGCTATGGGAGAGCTGAATTTCTTTCTTGGCTTGCAAGTTGAACAAAGGAAAGAAGGAATGTTTATCCATCAGACGAAGTATGTCTACGGGAGCGCTTCGGGATGGAAGGAACAAAGCTGACCGCACATTTTAGTACTCCGATTCAAGTGAATCACAATCTCGGACTGGGTACAGAAAGTGATACTGATGTGGATTCGACTTTATATCGGGCCATGATCGGGTCACTCATCTATTTAACTGCTTCTAGACCTGACATTATGTTGTTTGTTGTGTGTATTTGTGCTAGGTTTCAAGCAAATCCAAAGGAGATGCATATGAAAGCCGTGAAGCGAATTTTGAGATATCTGAAGTCGAAACCAAAGCTGAGACTTTGGTATCACGCTGATGGAGATCTGGAATTGGAGGAATACATGGACTCTGACTATGATGGATGTAGCTTGAATCGGAAATCAACAACTGGAGGTTGTCAGTTCCTTGGAGGGAGGCTCGTATCCTGGCAATGCAAGAAACAAACTTCGGTAGTCGTATCAACGTGCGACGCCGAGTATGTAGCTGCTGGTAGTTGCTGTTCATAGGTTTTGTGGATCCAACAACAATTGCGGAACTACGGTTTGACTTATACTCATACTCCTATTAGGATACATAATCAGTCAACAATTGCAATAACCAATAATCCAGTTAAACACATTAAAACAAAGCACATAGACATAAGACATCATTTCATACGTGATTGTGCTGAAAAGAATTTGATAAAACTAGTAAAAGTTGCAACGGAAGACAGTAATGCAGATTTATTCACTAAATCATTTGATAAGTCACGTTTTGAGTTGTTAGTTCAAGTAAATGGCATGCGTTGTAACATCCTCGGATTTAATATATTGTAATTGGGATAATTAGATTGAACTTTTGTATTAAGTTAAATTACTAAAAATGTTTATGTACCTGGATATTTGGAAGTTGGTTGTTATTTTAAGAAATTATGAAATTGGAGAATTTTAATTTTAGTTATTAAGTATAATTGTTAAAAGTTAGTAATGATGAAAATTTTGATGAAAATCAGTATTAAATGGAACCGGATAAGTAGAGGGGCTAAAAGTGTCAATAGCCGAAACTTGAGAAATAAAAGACCTTTAGTCTTTTATCATGGTTCATTTCACCATTTTAACTTCAAGAAGCCTTCTACATCTCTCTAAAAATTCTACTGAAAGTCGATTAAGTGAAGATAAATTCGTGGATTTGTATCTGGAAATTAGCAAGATTCAAGTGGAAATTAAGGTAAGCATATCATTTCTCAAATTTGGAGTTTATTTTAGAGAAAAGATGCATAAAATTCGAATATTAAATCTGAAAATTTTGTAATGCATGTTTGTTATAGTAGTGGGAAATCAATTCTGGAACATCATTAAAGGTTCAGAAACAAGAATCCTTGTGTGAATCGTCCTAAAAGGTAACAAATCTGAATTTTACAAAGTTTTTGGTGTTCTTGAGTTTTTATTCATTTTTGGTCAAATCTGGACAAAATTGGTTGTAAATGATATAGAAAATGATATAGAAACGTTCAATATATGTTAGTATAGCATTATTATGGATTGCATGTTGCTAGGAATGAATTTATGGAAATTTTAGTGAAAACCCGTAGCTGAAACCTGCAAACCTGCATGTGAACTCGGCGAGTTCAGGGTGGAACTCGGCGAGTTCTCAAGAACATTTTGAATAAATCTTCAAAAATTCATAAGTGTTGGATCCGAATTCGGTTGGGACTCGAATTCGGATGAGACCCGAAATTGAATAGGACCGAAATCAAATTAAGAAGCGAACTCGGATGGACCCGAATTCGGATGGGTCAACCCAATTCGGATGGGTCCGAAATTCAGTCAAAGATCCGAAATTCGGACAGGAACTCGGCGAGTTCCTTGATCCTACTCGGCGAGTTCTTAGCATTTTTGGGTAGTTCGGATGGGTTTAAAAGAACCCGAATTAATGGTCAAATAAACACACTTTTGGGATATCTTTTGTACTATAATAAGGCATATAATGGAGGGTTAATTGAGAATAATAACACCTCGAATGACGATTTATAATATGAGTTTCGGATGACGGCTACGAATGTTGTAACACTTTAGTTTATACAAATTAATGCTAAATTGTTAAAGACCATGAAATGATAATATGCTTTCCTCATGGAAATGAAACAGGTCCCTTGTGGTGTTGTTTAACCCACAGTGGGGTACTTTGTGATCCGGTTGAAAGTCCGAGGAGAGATAAAATAATTTAAAGTTCAATAACGCACCCCACTGTGAGTACATATGATTTCACATGTTTATATCTGCTTTATGATTGCTATTGCCTGCTGAGACATGTTGCTTCATTTTTCGTTTGGAATTCTACTAACTTGCGTAGATTTAGATGCACATTCACATTTGTTGCATTGTCCGTTCATTTGTTGTGCATCTAACGATGGACCGGTGGGTCGCATCTGTTACTCCGATGTTACCGCGCTATATGACCCGGAGCTGATCCCTCCGAGGTTCTGGTAGGCAGTATGTCATCCCCGTTGTTATGTCTGTCTCAGATGGTTGGGTTTCATACCGAGCTTTGGGCTCGTAGGAGCGACGACTCATGTGTGTCGTACTTTGTGTACGTGGAGAGTGCACGATGTGTGTCGTCGGTGCTACTCTTGTGGGCATCATAAGGATTTATAAAATGTGTAAATCTGTGTATTCACTAAGCATCCGCTTATTCCCCAGTTGTTTATTTTTATTTTACAGGAAAAAGGAAGTCTATCGCCGGACCTTCTAGTTATGTCTTTTGTGAAGATTTGGAAGATTTGAAACTACTTAATCGGTAATTATGATTTGAGACAACGTTGTAATATATTCTTGATGTTGTAATAAATTATTTGGGTGTGTAGACTTAGACTTGGTACCTTGTAGCACCGTAGAGTGTTTGACAATGTTGCACTACTTTATTTATGTTTTTAATGCTTCCGCATTTAAATTAGGTTATCAGATCATTATGTATTTGTGTTTGATGATTAAATCCTGGGTGTTATGTAAATGGTGGTTGTTGTGGCAAGGGTGTCACACGAGATGGTATCAGAGCAGTAGTTTGAGATTCAAGTGTCCGTGAGGTCTTGGTCTCAAACATTAGGTGATGATATGTAGAGATTTTAAGTAATGATCTGAACTAAGCTAGGTTACGATCTAGTAATCATAGGGATTGACTATCATACGAGACAATTGGGTGGTGTCTTTAAACTAAATGACATGTTACTAAACAAGTTATGTGTTTATATTTTCAGAACATGTCTGGAGGAGGAATGACACCCGAAGAAACCAGAGAGATGATGCTAGCCATGATGGCTGAGCAAAACAAGATGATACAAGATCAGTTTCGGGCTCGAGATGAGGCCGAAGCTAAGAGAAGGGAGGATAAGAGGAAGAACAAAGATAAAGAAGGGGGCAATAATGAGGAACAAGATGACAACACTGGGTCGTCTAACAAGCCCAAAGGTTGTCGTTTTAAGGATTTTAAAGGAAACGGGGCTGTGGAATTTAATGGATTGGGAGACGCTGTTGCCGCACTCGAATGGATAACGGCAACCGAACGAACATTCCGAATCAGCGACTGTGCTGAGAAGGATATGGTTCGGTTTGCTACAACGATGTTCACTAATGACGCAATTATGTGGTGGAATGCTATGGTGAATGCATTGACACTGGAGAATGTTTCTGTCATGACTTGGGCTGAGTTCACGGACTTATTCACTCAGCAGTATTGTCCGGTTGATGAATGCCGAAGGCTGGAGGCGAAGTTTATGGCACTGATGCAGGGGACTAAAACTGTGTCCCAATATGCTGTGGAGTTCACGAGGCTGAGTCTGTTCGCGCCTCATCAGGTGGATACTGAAGAAAGGAAGGTGACCAGGTTCGAGGCTGGTCTGGATATTGAGATAAGAAGGGCTATGAGCAACGTCCGCTACCCTACATTTGCTGGCTTACTTGAGGCTGTCAGAAATGTAGAGCAAATTTTGATCATGTTGGGTTATTCTATTGGGTCTGCTGCTGCTTCCACCAACCCAACACAACCGTCACCGCCGAAGCGCCAGTGCGAGGGAGGATATTCTGGTTCTTCTCGGTCTTCACAGTACTCACCTCAACAATCTTATCGTCGTCAGTCTAGTTCTTCTGGTCGTGCTCGTGCCTACTCCATGAACACCGAGCCGCGATATTGTAATAGATGTCACTTGGAACACTTCGGCAAGTGCACTAATGGACGTGCTTGCTTTTGCTGTGGTGAGCTGGGCCATTTTCAGAGTGAGTGCCCAAGGAAAGGAGATGCCTGCCATAAGTGTGGTGTATGGGGGCACTATAGTAGGAATTGCAGAAAGAACGATCCAGCTGCTGCTGCTCCATCTTCGACCCGATCATCTAGAGGATCTAGTGGTGGTTCAGTCAACCGCCAGAACCAGCCACAAAGGGCACCGGCTCGTGCATTTCAGATTACTGCGGAGGAGGCTAAGGAAAACCCCGAGGTGGTTACTGGTATGTTTATTGTTAATTCCATGCCTGCACGAGTTCTTTTCGATTCGGGTGCCAACCGGTCCTTTGTGTCTACTGCTTTTGCTCAACTATTGTCGATGCCACTGTCTAAGTTGTCTACTATACTTGACATAGAAACTGCTAGCAACACTCTAGTAAAAGTAGATCACGTATACCGCAACTGCACGTTAGTGATTGAAGATGTAGTCTTCAATTTGGATCTGATACCGATAGAATTCAGTGAATTTGATGTGATAATCGGGATGGATTGGTTGATAGAGAATGAAGCCCACATAGTATGTAAGAAGCGGATGATAAAGATAACTACTCCGGAGGGGCGTGAGATCTGTATTTACGGGGATAGGAGAAGTGGGGATCTGTGCTTATTGACTATTGCAAAAGCCCGAAAGCTTGTTGCAAAGGGATGTGACGCCTACTTAGCATATGCTATTGATGCTAAGGCTGAGAAGAAGACGTTGGCCGATGTGCCTGTTGTATCACAATTCCCGGATGTGTTTCCGGAAGACTTGTCTGGCGTGCCGCCTGAGAGACAAGTTGAGTTTCGAATTGATCTGATCCCCGGAGCTGCACCGGTAGCTCGCTCTCCATATCGCCTTGCCCCAACTGAGATGAAAGAGATGATGACACAACTCCAGGAGTTGTTGGACAAGGACTTCATTTGACCGAGTTCATCACCGTGGGGAGCTCCGGTATTGTTCGTGAAAAAGAAGGATGGCATAATGCGAATGTGCATTGACTACCGAGAGCTGAATAAGTTGACGATTAAGAACAAGTATCCACTACCGAGGATAGATGACTTGTTTGATCAATTACATGGGGCGAGTGTGTTTTCTAAGATCGACTTAAGGTCGGGATACCATCAGCTGAAAGTTCGAGAAGAGGATGTGCCTAAGACAGCATTTAGGACACGTTATGGGAATTATGAGTTTTTGGTTATGCCTTTCGGGTTAACCAATGCCCCGGGTGTCTTTATGGATCTTATGAATAGAGTGTGGAGACCGATGTTAGACAAGTCTGTAATAGTGTTTATTCACGACATTCTGGTGTACTCTAAGTCTGAGGCCGAACATGCTGAACATCTAAGGGAACTATTAGAATTGTTGAAGAAAGAGAAATTGTACGCCAAATTTTTGAAGTGTGAGTTTTGACTGCAACAAATTCAGTTTTTGGGACATGTTATTTCAGGAGCTGGGATTTCTGTAGATCCGGCTAAGGTAGAAGCGGTAAGGAATTGGGAGCCGCCTCGTTCAGCTACAGAATTCAGAAGTTTTCTGGGATTGGCGGGATATTATCGGTGGTTCATAAAGGATTTTTCTAAGATCGCAGTTCCTTTGACTACTTTAATGAAGAAGAATGCACCTTTTGTCTGGGAAACTGTGCAGCAAGAGGCGTTTGATGTTTTGAAGAAAACGTTAAGCGAAGCACCGATACTTGCTCTACCAGAGGGCAATGAGGATTTTGTGGTTTACACAGATGCTTCGAGGTTGGGGTTAGGTGCTGTACTGATGCAGCGCGGGAAAGTAATTGCTTATGCTTCGAGACAACTTAAGCAGCATGAAAAGAACTACTCAACTCATGATCTTGAGTTGACAGCTGTTACGTTTGCTTTGAAGTTATAGAGGCACTATCTCTATGGGACTAAGTGTCAGTTATACACAGATCATAAGAGTTTGAAGTACATCTTCAGCCAGAAAGAACTCAATATGAGGCAGAGACGATCTATGGAGCTAATAAAGGATTATGATTGTGAAATCATTTATCACCCGGGAAAGGCTAATGTAGTAGCCGATGCCTTGAGCCGAAAAGCTTATGCTAAGGATTGTTGCTACATGATGACGTCTACTATGTTAACGTCTACTATTATAGATGATGTCAAGGCCGCTCAAGAGGAAGCCTTGAAAGACGAAAATGTTGGTGCCGAAGATATAAGAGTACAACTAAAGAATATGGAAACGAGCGAGTCTGTTTTAAAAGGTGTGTACGGAAGAATCTGGGTGCCGAAATATGATGGTATGAGGAATGTGATCGTTGAAGAAGCGCATCAATCAAAATTTTCTGTACATCCCGGGAGCACAAAGATGTACAATGACTTAAAGGCAGATTTTTGGTGGCCGGGATTGAAGAAGGATATCGGCCAATATGTTGAACGATGTAGGACTTGACGGCTTATGAAAGCCGAACACCAGCAGCCTTATGGTAGTTTGCAACCGCTTCCCATTCCGGAATGGAAGTGGGAGCACATAACGATGGACTTTGTCACGAAGTTGCCGAAGACTAGGCGTCAACATGATGCAGTTTGGGTGATAGTGGATCGGTTAACTAAGTCAGCTCCCTTTATACCGATTAGGGAAAATTATTCTTTGGAAAAGTTAGCTCAAATTTATATGGACGAGATTGTTGCTAGACATTGAGTCCCTAAGTCTATTGTATCGGATCGGGATAGCCGGTTTACTTCAAATTTCTGGTCGGCTTTGCAAGAAGGGTTAGGAACGAGGATCGCTATGAGTACGGCTTATCGACCGCAAACCGATGGTCAAAGTGAAAGGACCATCCTAACTCTTGAAGATATGATGCGGTCAAGTGTATTGGATCTGCCATTGATAGAGTTTTCGTATAACAACAGCTATCATGCAACGATCAAGAAGGCGCCGTTTGAGGCTTTATATGGGAGAAGATGTAGGACTCCTACTTGTTGGAGAGAAACAGGAGAAACGCTGATTGCTGGGCCAGCATTGTTACAGGAGACAAACGAGAAGATACAACTAATTAGACAGAATATGAAAGCGGCCCAGGATCGTCAGAAAAGTTACTATGACAGAAGGCACAAACCTATCAGCTTTGAAGTGAATGACTGGGTTTACTTGAAAGTATCACCCATGAGGGGTGTTACTCGTTTTGTGAAGAGGGGCAAGTTGGCTCCGAGATTTGTTGGGCCATTTAAGATAGTAGAAAAAGTTGGAAATCAATCATATCGCCTGGAGTTGCCTGAAGAGATGTCAGGCATACATCCAGTATTTCATGTTGGAAATCTCCGAAAGTCATTTACTACTGATAACGAAGATTGGGCCGACCATACTGAATTGCAGATTGATGAAAGGCTTCGATACGTGGAGGAGCCGGAATGTGTATTGGATACCAAGATGAAAAAGCTAAGGAGCAAAGAGATTGAAATGGTGCTTGTACGTTGGAAGCATCATAAAGGAGCAAATCACACTTGGGAGACAAAGGCAAAAATGTTAAGGAAATATCCACAACCGTTTGAATCCGAGTAACTTCGAGGACGAAGTTGAGCGTGGTAGAGCCCATGCAGTAATATCCTCGGATTTAATATATTGTAATTGGGATAATTAGATTGAACTTTTGTATTAAGTTAAATTACTAAAAATGTTTATGTACCTGGATATTTGGAAGTTGGTTGTTATTTTAAGAAATTATGAAATTGGAGAATTTTAATTTTAGTTATTAAGAATAATTGTTAAAAGTTAGTAATGATGAAAATTTTGATGAAAATCAGTATTAAATGGAACCGGATAAGTAGAGGGGCTAAAAGTGTCAATAGCCGAAACTTGAGAAATAAAAGACCTTTAGTCTTTAATCATGGTTCATTTCACCATTTTAACTTCAAGAAGCTCTCTACATCTCTCTAAAAATTCTACTGAAAGTCGATTAAGTGAAGATAAATTCGTGGATTTGTATCTGGAAATTAGCAAGATTCAAGTGGAAATTAAGGTAAGCATATCATTTCTCAAATTTGGAGTTTATTTTAGAGAAAAGATGCATAAAATTTGAATATTAAATTTGAAAATTTTGTAATGCATGTTTGTTATAGTAGTGGGAAATCAATTCTGGAACATCATTAAAGGTTCAGAAACAAGAATCCTTGTGTGAATCGTCCTAAAAGGTAACAAATCTGAATTTTATAAAGTTTTTGGTGTTCTTGAGTTTTTATTCATTTTTGGTCAAATCTGGACAAAATTGGTTGTAAATGATATAGAAAATGATGTAGAAACGTTCAATATATGTTAGTATAGCATTATTATGGATTGCATGTTGCTAGGAATGAATTTATGGAAATTTTAGTGAAAAACCCGTAGCTGAAACCTGCAAAGCTGCATGTGAACTCGGCGAGTTCAGGGGGGGAACTCGGCGAGCTCTCAAGAACATTTTGAATAAATCTTCAAAAATTCATAAGTGTTGGATCCGAATTCGGTTGAGACTCGAATTCGGATGAGACCCGAAATTGAATAGGACCGAAATCAAATTAAGAACCGAACTCGGATGGACCCGAACTCGGATGGGTCAACCCAATTCGGATGGGTCCGAAATTCAGTCAAAGATCCGAAATTCGGACAGGAACTCGGCGAGTTCCTTGATCCTACTCGGCGAGTTCTTAGCATTTTTGGGTAGTTCGGATGGGTTTAAAAGAACCCGAATTAATGGTCAAATAAACACACTTTTGGGATATCTTTTGTACTACAATAAGGCATATAATGGAGGGTTAATTGAGAATAATAACACCTCGAATGACGATTTATAATATGAGTTTCGGATGACGGCTACGAATGTTGTAACACTTTAGTTTATACAAATTAATGCTAAATTGTTAAAGACCATGAAATGATAATATGCTTTCCTCATGGAAATGAAACAGGTCCCTTGTGGTGTTGTTTAACCCACAGTGGGGTACTTTGTGATCCGGTTGAAAGTCCGAGGAGAGATAAAATAATTTAAAGTTCAATAACGCACCCCACTATGAGTACATATGATTTCACATGTTTATATCTTCTTTATGATTGCTATTGTCTGCTGAGACATGTTGCTTCATTTTTCGTTTGGAATTCTACTAACTTGCGTAGATTTAGATGCACATTCACATTTGTTGCATTGTCCGTTCATTTGTTGTGCATCTAACGATGGACCGGTGGGTCGCATCTGTTACTCCGATGTTACCGCGCTATATGACCCGGAGCTGATCCCTCCGAGGTTCTGGTAGGCAGTATGTCATCCCCGTTGTTATGTCTGTCTCAGATGGTTGGGTTTGCTCAAGCTACACGTAAAAAAAATCTCCTTTGATGCTCATTTGAAGATGGAAGGCAGAAAGTATCAGAACGTTGTTAAAGTTTGTGTAGAATAGGGGTTTATATGCTGGTAACATTTTGAATAAGCCTAGTACTATAGATTAATTGAATATCTAGTTAGAAGCTATCGTCAAGGGGGAGTCTGTTAGTGCGTCCTGTGTGATGATAGCAGTCTAAATGTAGATAGTCTTTTGTAATGATTCAGGCTTTGTAATTACAAGTTAATACATATGTTTGATATTGGTTATGTATGTTTGATCTTGTTTGTGATTGATGTTTACTTAAGTTCAAAGATAAGTTCAACCGTAAGTTCAAAAATAAGTTCAAAGATAAGTTCAAAGATAAGTTCAAAGATAAGTTTAAAGGTAAGTTCAAAGATAAGTTCAAGAACAAGTTCAAGAACGAGTTCAAAGACAAGTTCAAGAATAAGTTCATAGCCTAGGTTCGAACTTGTAGTGGACAAATTCATGGGCTTGGGCCTAAACGAACTTATCTGAGCTAAGGACTTTCGCAGCGATTAGCACCCAGAGCTCGTTTAGTGCACTACGAACTTGTGAGCGTGGCAGAGAGTCGTTTCGGAGAGTATCATGTGTCGGGACGTTCGTTGTTGACGTCTATCATTGTGTTATTCTCTGTATTTCCATGTATGTGATCGATCCGTTAAACCCCTAACGAGTATTCCGCACTTGTTGGAAGGTGTTGCGTCAAGATCAGATCCGTGGGTAGGTGACCTTACAAGTGGTATCAGAGCTAAACGAACTTGTCTGAACTAAGTTCGAACTTAAGCTCTATAATTAAGATTTAGTCAGTTTTGATTAAGACTTTCGTAGAGATTAGCACCCAGAGCTCGTATAGTGCCCTACGAACTTGTGAGCGTGGTAGAGAGTCGTTTCGGAGAGATTCACGTGTCAGGATGTTCGTTGTTGACGTCTATCATCGTGTTAGTCTCCGTGTTCCCGTGTGGGTGATCGATCCGTAAAACCCCTAACGAGGATTCTGCACTCGTTGGAAGGTGTCGCGTCAAGATCAGATCCGTAGGTAGGTGACCATACAAGTGGGAGCAGTTGTCGAGGAGATTAGTTAACGGGAGTAAGAAGAGATGATGATGAAGAAGGTGATCCCAAAGAGAAAGACAGGGACACAGGCGAGGCTGTCATGGAAGATTTTGAAGAGAAGGTGATCATGAAGGTGTATGATCCCTTACATCTGGTCAACCTATCCAAAGATGATCAGCTCAGGCTACACATTCAAAAAATCTCCTTTGATGCTCATTTGAAGATGGAAGGCAGAAAGTATCAGAGCGTTGTTAAAGTTTGTGAAGAACAGGGTTTATATGCTGGTAGCATTTTGAATAAGCCTAGTACTATAGATTAATTGAATATCTAGTTAGAAGCTATCGTCAAGGGGGAGTCTGTTAGTGCATCCTGTGTGACGATAACAGTCTAAATGTAGATAGTCTTTTGTAATAGTTCAGGCTTTGTAATTACAAGTTAATACATATGTTTGATATTGCTTATGTATGTTTGATCTTGTTTGTGATTGATGTTTACTTAAGTTCAAAAATAAGTTCAATCATAAGTTCAAAGATAAGTTCAAACATAAGTTCGAAGGTAAGTTCAAACATAAGTTCAAGAACAAGTTCAAAGACAAGTTCAACAATAAGTTCAAAGGCTAGGTTTGAACTTGTAGTGGACAAGTTTGTGGGCTTGGGACTAAACGAACTTGTCTGAGCTAAGTTCGAACTTAAGCTCTATAATTAAGATTTAGTCAGTTTTGATTAAGGACTTTCGTAGAGATTCGCACCCACAGCTCGTATAGTGCACTACGAACTTGTGAGCGTGGCAGAGAGTCGTTTCGGAGAGATTCATGTGTCGGGACGTTCGTTGTTGACGTCTATCATTGTGTTAGTCTCCGTGTTTCCGTGTGTGTGATCGATCCGTTAAACCCCTAACGAGGATTCCGCACTAGTTGGAAGATGTCGCGTCAAGATCAGATCCGTAGGTAGGTGACCTTACAAGTGGGAGCATTTGTCGAGGAGATTAGTTAACAGGAGTAAGTGGAGATGATGATGAAGAAGGTGATCCCAACATGGAGAAAGACAGTGAGCTAGCAGATCTTCCACGTGAGACTGCTCAGCAAGCTGAGATTCAGGGGAAGCCAGGTTCATCGGTGACAGGAGAAGGAGGAAGTCAGGATAAAGGCAAGGCTCCAGAGGCGTCAGAGTTAATCGATCAAGAAATAATTGGAGCCTTGGCCGATATTGATGATGATGATGAAGTAATGTTTGACTTTGAAGACGAATTAGAAGATCTTGAAGAAGGGGAATTCATCCCAGAAGAC
>JAANYP010003240.1:3968-26546 GCA_020465985.1 Centrapalus pauciflorus | reverse complement strand
AACTTTATGTGTGAGTTAACGGAGGTCGTTATTCGGTTGGATCATCTCGACAGATGAGTCGATCGTCGAAACCTCGGAGTTTAACAAACGAAAGACGAACGGTTGACATCGGAGCCGGTAAATTAAATTTAAATGATAAAAAAATAAATAAGGAGATGATGAACATCGATCCATATCCAAAAAAGATGTGCAACACGAGGACTTCCCAGGGGGTCACCCATCCTAGTACTACTCTCGCCCAAGCATGCTTAACTTCGGGGTTCTGATGGGATCCGGTGCATTAGTGCTGGTATGATCGCACCCGAAATCCTGTCGCCGAAATAGAACTTTATGTGTGAGTTAACGGAGGTCGTTATTCGGTTGGACCATCTCGACAGATAGTTCGATCGTCGAAACCGCACTCGGAGTTTAACAAACGAAAGACGAACGGTTGACATCGGAGCGGTAAATTATTAAATTTTAAATGACAAAAAAAATAAATAAGGAGAAATGATGAAGCATCGATCCATATCCAAAAAGGGGTGCACACGAGGATACTTCCAGGGGGTCACCCATCCTAGTACTACTCTCCGCCAAGCACGATAACTTCGGAGTTTCTGATGGGATCTCGGTGCATTAAGTGCTGGTAATGATCGCCCCGAATTCCTGTTCTCGCCGAATAGAACTTTATTGTGAGTTAACGAGGTCGTTATTCGTTGGCCATCTCGACAGATGAGTCGATCGTCGAAACCTCGGAGTTTAACAAACGAAAGACGAACGGTTGACATCGGAGCCGGTAAATTAAATTTAAATGACAAAAAAATAAATAAGGAGATGATGAACATCGATCCATATCCAATAAAGGGGTGCAACACGAGGACTTCCCAGGGGGTCACCCATCCTAGTACTACTCTCGCCCAAGCACGCTTAAGTTCGGAGTTCTGATGGGATCCGGTGCATTAGTGCTGGTATGATCGCACCCGAATTCCGGTCGCCGAAATAGAACTATATGTGTGAGTTAACGGAGGTCGTTATTCGGTTGGACCATCTCGACAGATGAGTCGATCGTCGAAACCTCGGAGTTTAACAAACGAAAGACGAACGGTTGACATCGGAGCCGGTAAATTAAATTTAAATGACAAAAAAAAAATAAATAAAGAGATGATGAACATCGATCCATTTCCAAAAAAGGGGTGCAACACGAGGACTTCCCAGGGGGTCACACATCCTAGTACTACTCTCGCCCAAGCACGCTTAACTTCGGAGTTCTGATGGGATCCGGTGCATTAGTGCTGGTATGATCGCACCCGAATTCCTGTCGCCGAAATAGAACTTTATGTGTGAGTTAACGGAGGTCGTTATTCGGTTGGACCATCTCGGCAGATGAGTCGATCGTCGAAACCTCGGAGTTTAACAAACGAAAGACGAACGGTTCACATCGGAGCCGGTAAATTAAATTTAAATGACAAAAAAATAAATAAGGAGATGATGAACATCGATCCATATCCAAAAAAGGGGTGCAACACGAGGACTTCCCAGGGGGTCACCCATCCTAGTACTACTCTCGCCCAAGCACGCTTAACTTCGGAGTTCTGATGGGATACGGTGCATTAGTGCTGGTATGATCGCACCCGAATTCCGGTCGCCGAAATAGAACTGTATGTGTGAGTTAACGGAGGTCGTTATTCGGTAGGACCATCTCGACAGATGTGTCGATCGTCGAAACCTCGGAGTTTAACAAACGAAAGACGAACGGTTGACATCGGAGCCGGTAAATTAAATTTAAATGACAAAAAAAAATAAATAAAGAGATGATGAACATCGATCCATTTCCAAAAAAGGGGTGCAACACGAGGACTTCCCAGGGGGTCACCCATCCTAGTACTACTCTCGCCCAAGCACGCTTAACTTCAGAGTTCAGATGTGATCCGGTGCATTAGTGCTGGTATGATCGCACCCGAATTCCTGTCGCCGAAATAGAACTTTATGTGTGAGTTAACGGAGGTCGTTATTCGGTTGGACCATCTCGACAGATGAGTCGATCGTCGAACCTCGGAGTTTAACAAACGAAAGACGAAAAACGGTTCACATCGGAGCCGGTAAATTTAAATTTAAATGACAAAAAATAAAAAGGAGATGATTGTAACATCGATCCATATCCCAAAAAAGGGAGTGCAACACGAGGACTTCCCAGGGGGTCACCCATCCTAGTACTACTCTCGCCCAAGCCACGCTTAACTTCGGAGTTTCTGATGGATACGGTGCATTTGTGTGGGTATGATCGCACCCAATTGGTCGCCGAAATAGAACTTGTATGTGTGA
Organism: Centrapalus pauciflorus; assembly: GCA_020465985.1. Taxonomy (NCBI): domain Eukaryota; kingdom Viridiplantae; phylum Streptophyta; class Magnoliopsida; order Asterales; family Asteraceae; genus Centrapalus; species Centrapalus pauciflorus. The sequence continues at coordinate 24,245 of JAANYP010003240.1, read as the reverse complement.
GTTAACGGGAGCGTCGTTTATTCGGTAGACCATCTCGACAGATGTGGTCGATCTTCGAAACCTTCGGAGTTTAACAAACGGAAAAGGACGAACGGTTGACATCGGAGCGGTAAATTAATATTTAAATGACAAAAAAAAATAAATTAAAGAGATGATGTAACATTCGATCCATTTTCCAAAAAAGGGTGCAACACGAGGACTCCAGGGGTCACCCATCCAGTACTACTCTCGCCCAAGCACGCTTAACTTCAGACGTTCAGATGTGATCCGGTGCATTAGTGCTGGTATGATCGCACCGAATTCCTGGTTTCGCCGAAATAGAACTTTATGTGTGATGTTTAACGGAGGTCGGTATTCGGTTGGGACCATCCTCGACAGATGAAGCCGGACGTCGAAACCTCGGAGTTAACAAACGAAAGGGACGAACGGTTGACATCGGAGCCGGTATTTTAAATTTTATATGACAAAAAAATAAATAGGAGATGATGAACATCGATCCATAATCCAATAAAGGCGTGCCAAGACGAGGGACTTCCAGGGGTCTCACCCATCCTAGTACTACTCTCTTTTTATGCCCAAGCACGCTTAAACTTCGGAGTTCTGATTTGATCCGGTTGCATTAGTTCTGGTATGATCGCACCCGAAATCCTGTCGCCGAAATAGAACTTTATGTGTGAGTTAACGGAGGTCGTTATTCGGTTGGACCATCTCGACAGATGAGTCGATCGTCGAAACCTCGGAGTTTAACAAACGAAAGACGAACGGTTGACATCGGAGCCGGTAAATTAAATTTATATGACAAAAAAATAAATAAGGAGATTATGAACATCGATCCATATCCAAAAAGGGGTGCAACACGAGGACTTCCCAGGGGGTCACCCATCCTAGTACTACTCTCGCCCAAGCACACTTAACTTCGGAGTTCTGATGGGATCCGGTGCATTAGTGCTGGTATGATCGCACCCGAATTCCTGTCGCCGAAATAGAACTTTATGTGTGAGTTAACGGAGGTCGTTATTCGGTTGGATCATCTCGACAGATGAGTCGATCGTCGAAACCTCGGAGTTTAACAAACGAAAGACGAACGGTTGACATCGGAGCCGGTAAATTAAATTTAAATGACAAAAAAATAAATAAGGAGATGATGAACATCGATCCATATCCAAAAAAGGGGTGCAACACGAGGACTTCCCAGGGGGTCACCCATCCTAGTACTACTCTCGCCCAAGCATGCTTAACTTCGGGGTTCTGATGGGATCCGGTGCATTAGTGCTGGTATGATCGCACCCGAAATCCTGTCGCCGAAATAGAACTTTATGTGTGAGTTAACGGAGGTCGTTATTCGGTTGGACCATCTCGACAGATGAGTCGATCGTCGAAACCTCGGAGTTTAACAAACGAAAGACGAACGGTTGACATCGGAGCCGGTAATTTAATTTAAATGACAAAAAAATAAATAAGGAGAAGATAAACATCGATCCATATCCAAAAAAGGGGTGCAACACGAGGACTCCCAGGGGGTCACCCATCCTAGTACTACTCTCGACCAAGCACGCTTAATTTCGGAGTTCTGATGGGATCCGGTGCATTAGTGCTGGTATGATCGCACATGAATTCCTGTCGCCGAAATAGAACTTTATGTGTGAGTTAACGGAGGTCGTTATTCGGTTGGACCATCTCGACAGATGAGTCGATCGTCGAAACCTCGGAGTTTAACAAACGAAAGACGAACGGTTGACATCGGAGCCGGTAAATTAAATTTAAATGACAAAAAAATAAATAAGGAGATGATGAACATCGATCCATATCCAAAAAAGGGGTGCAACACGAGGACTTCCCAGGGGGTCACCCATCCTAGTACTACTCTCGCCCAAGCACGCTTAACTTCGGAGTTCTGATGGGATCCGGTGCATTAGTGCTGGTATGATCGCACCCGAATTCCGGTCGCCGAAATAGAACTATATTTGTGAGTTAACGGAGGTCGTTATTCGGTTGGACCATCTCGACAGATGAGTCGATCGTCGAAACCTCGGAGTTTAACAAACGAAAGACGAACGGTTGACATCGAAGCCGGTAAATTAAATTTAAATGACAAAAAAAATAAATAAAGAGATGATGAACATCGATCCATTTCCAAAAAAGGGGTGCAACACGAGGACTTCCCAGGGGGTCACCCATCCTAGTACTACTCTCGCCCAAGCACGCTTAACTTCGGAGTTCTGATGGGATCCGGTGCATTAGTGCTACTATGATCGCACCCGAATTCCTGTCGCCGAAATAGAACTTTATGTGTGAGTTAACGGAGGTCGTTATTCGGTTGGACCATCTCGACAGATGAGTCGATCGTCGAAACCTCGGAGTTTAACAAACGAAAGACGAACGGTTCACATCGGAGCCGGTAAATTAAATTTAAATGACAAAAAAATAAATAAGGAGATGATGAACATCGATCCATATCCAAAAAAAGGGTGCAACACGAGGACTTCCCAGGGGGTCACCCATCCTAGTACTACTCTCGCCCAAGCACGCTTAACTTCGGAGTTCTGATGGGATCCGGTGCATTAGTGCTGGTATGATCGCACCCGAATTCCGGTCGCCGAAATAGAACTATATGTGTGAGTTAACGGAGGTCGTTATTCGGTAGGACCATCTCGACAGATGTGTCGATCGTCGAAACCTCGGAGTTTAACAAACGAAAGACGAACGGTTGACATCGGAGCCGGTAAATTAAATTTAAATGACAAAAAAAAATAAATAAAGAGATGATGAACATCGATCCATTTCCAAAAAAGGGGTGCAACACGAGGACTTCCCAGGGGGTCACCCATCCTAGTACTACTCTCGCCCAAGCACGCTTAACTTCAGAGTTCAGATGTGATCCGGTGCATTAGTGCTGGTATGATCGCACCCGAATTCCTGTCGCCGAAATAGAACTTTATGTGTGAGTTAACGGAGGTCGTTATTCGGTTGGACCATCTCGACAGATGAGCCGATCGTCGAAACCTCGGAGTTTAACAAACGAAAGACGAACGGTTGACATCGGAGCCGGTAATTTAAATTTAAATGACAAAAAAATAAATAAGGAGATGATGAACATCGATCCATATCCAAAAAAGGGGTGCAACACGAGGACTTCCCAGGGGGTCACCCATCCTAGTACTACTCTCGCCCAAGCACGCTTAACTTCGGAGTTCTGATGTGATCCGGTGCATTAGTGCTGGTATGATCGCAACCGAATTCCGGTCGCCGAAATAGAACTACATGTGTGAGTTAACGGAGGTCGTTATTCGGTTGGACCATCTCGACAGATGAGTCGATCGTCGAAACCTCGGAGTTTAACAAACGAAAGACGAACGGTTGACATCGGAGCCGGTAAATTAAATTTAAATGACAAAAAAATAAATAAGGAGATGATGAACATCGATCCATATCCAAAAAAGGGGTGCAACACGAGGAGTTCCCAGGGGGTCACCCATCCTAGTACTACTCTCGCCCAAGCACGCTTAACTTCGGAGTTCTGATGGGATCCGGTGCATTAGTGCTGGTATGATAGCACCCGAATTCCTGTCGCCGAAATGGAACTTTATGTGTGAGTTAACGGAGGTCGTTATTCGGTTGGACCATCTCGACAGATGAGTCGATCGTCGAAACCTCGGAGTTTAACGAACGAAAGATGAACGGTTGACATCGGAGCCGGTAAATTAAATTTAAATGACAAAAAAATAAATAAGGAGATGATGAACATCGATCCATATCCAAAAAAGGGGTGCAACACGAGGAGTTCCCAGGGGGTCACCCATCCTAGTACTACTCTCGCCCAAGCACGCTTAACTTCGGAGTTCTGATGGGATCCGGTGCATTAGTGCTGGTATGATCGCACCCGAATTCCTGTCGCCGAAATAGAACTTTATGTGTGAGTTAACGGAGGTCGTTATTCGGTTGGACCATCTCGACAGATGAGTCGATCGTCGAAACCTCGGAGTTTAACAAACGAAAGACGAACGGTTGACATCGGAGCCGGTAAATTAAATTTAAATGACAAAAAAAAATAAATAAGGAGATGATGAACATCGATCCATATACAAAAAAGGGGTGCAACACGAGGAGTTCCCAGGGGGTCACCCATCCTAGTACTACTTTCGCCCAAGCACGCTTAACTTCGGAGTTCTGATGGGATCCGGTGCATTAGTGCTGGTATGATCGCACCCGAATTTCTGTCGCCGAAATAGAACTTTATGTATGAGTTAACGGAGGTCGTTATTCGGTTGGACCATCTCGACAAATGAGTCGATCGTCGAAACCTCGGAGTTTAACAAACGAAAGACGAACGGTTGACATCGGAGCCGGTAAATTAAATTTAAATGACAAAAAAAATAAATAAGGAGATGATGAACATCGATCCATATCCAAGAAAGGGGTGCAACACGAGGACTTCCCAAGGGGTCACCCATCCTAGTACTACTCTCGCCCAAGCACGCTTAACTTCGGAGTTCTGATGGGATCCGGTGCATTAGTGCTGGTATGATCGCACCCGAATTCCTGTCGCCGAAATAGAACTTTATATGTGAGTTAACGGAGGTCGTTATTCGGTTGGACCATCTCGACAGATGAGTCGATCGTCGAAACCTCGGAGTTTAACAAACGAAAGACGAACGGTTGACATCGGAGCCGGTAAATTAAATTTAAATGACAAAAAAATAAATAAGGAGATGATGAACATCGATCCATATCCAAAAAGGGGTGCAACACGAGGACTTCCCAGGGGGTCACCCATCCTAGTATATCTCGCCCAAGCACGCTTAACTTCGGAGTTCTGATGGGATCCGGTGCATTAGTGCTGGTATGATCGCACCCGAATTCCTGTCGCCGAAATGGAACTTTATGTGTGAGTTAACGGAGGTCGTTATTCGGTTGGACCATCTCGACAGATGAGTCGATCGTCGAAACCTCGGAGTTTAACGAACGAAAGATGAACGGTTGACATCGGAGCCGGTAAATTAAATTTAAATGACAAAAAAATAAATAAGGAGATGATGAACATCGATCCATATCCAAAAAATGGGTGCAACACGAGGACTTCCCAGGGGGCCACCCATCCTAGTACTACTCTCGGCCAAGAACGCTTAACTTCGGAGTTCTGATGGGATCCGGTGCATTAGTGCTGGTATGATCGCACCCGAATTCCTGTCGCCGAAATAGAACTTTATGTGTGAGTTAACGGAGGTCGTTATCGGTTGGACCATCTCGACAGATGAGTCGATCGTCGAAACCTCGAAGTTTAACAAACGAAAGACGAACGGTTGACATCGGAGCCGGTAGAGAATTAATTTAAATGATATTAAAAAATAAATAAGGAGAATGATGAAACATCGTCCATATACAAAAAAGGGGTGCAACCAGACGGATGTTCCCCCGAGGGAGTCACCGCAATCTAGTACTTAACTCTCGCCAAGCACGCTTAACTTCGGAGTCTTCTGATGGGATCGGTGCATTAGTGCTGGTATGATCGCACCGAAATTCTCTGTCTAGCCGAAATAGAACTTATGTGTGAGTTAACGGAGGTCGTTATCGGTTTGGACCAATCTCCGACAGATGGGAGTCGATCGTCGAAACCTCGGATTTTTACAAAACGAAAGACGAACGGTTGACATCGGAGCCGGTAAATTAAATTTAAATGACAAAAAAATAAATAAGGAGATAATGAACATCGATCCATATCCAAGAAAGGGGTGCAACACGAGGACTTCCCAGGGGGTCACCCATCCTAGTACTACTATCGCCCAAGCACGCTTAACTTCGGAGTTCTGATGGGATCCGGTGCATTAGTGCTGGTATGATCGCACCCGAATTCTTGTCGCCGAAATAGAACTTTATGTGTGAGTTAACGGAGGTCGTTATTCGGTTGGACCATCTCGACAAATGAGTCGATCGTCGAAACCTCGGAGTTTAACAAACGAAAGATGAACGGTTGACATCGGAGCCGGTAAATTAAATTTAAATGACAAAAAAAATAAATAAGGAGATGATAAACATCGATCCATTTCCAAAAAAAGGGTGCAACACGAGGACTTTTCCCAGGGGGTCACCATCCTCAGTATACTCTCGCCCAGACGCTTAATACTTCGGAGTTTCTGTGGGATCCGGTGCATTAGTGGCTGGTATGATAGCACCCCGAATTCTGTTCGCCGAAATGGAACTTTTGTGTGAGTATTAAGCGGAGGTTCGTTATTCGGTTGGACCATCTCGACAGATTGAGTCGATCGTGAACCGTCGGAGTTTAAACGAACGAAAGATGAACGGTTGACATCGGAGCCGGTAAATTTAAATTTTAAATGACAAAAAAATAAATAAGGAGATGATAACATCGATCCATATCAAAGGGGTGCTACCGAGGGTTCCCAAGGAGGGTCACCCCTCTAGTACTACTTCTCGCCCAAGCACGCTTAACTTCGGAGAGATGGGATCCGGTGCATTAGTGCTGGTATGATCGCACCCGAATTCCTGTCGCCGAAATAGAACTTTATGTGTGAGTTAACGGAGGTCGTTATTCGGTTGGACCATCTCGACAGATGAGTCGATCGTCGAAACCTCGGAGTTTAACAAACGAAAGACGAACGGTTTTCATCGGAGCCGGTAAATTAAATTTAAATGACAAAAAAATAAATAAGGAGATGATGAACATCGATCCATATCCAAAAAAGGGGTGCAACACGAGGACTTCCCAGGGGGTCACCGATCCTAGTACTACTCTCGCCCAAGCACGCTTAACTTCGGAGTTCTGATGGGATCCGATGCATTAGTGCTGGTATGATCGCACCCGAATTTCTGTCGCCGAAATAGAACTTTATGTGTGAGTTAATGGAAGTCGTTATTCGGTTGGACCATCTCGACAGATGATTCGATCGTCGAAACCTCGGAGTTTAACAAACGAAAGACGAACGGTTGACATCGGAGCCGGTAAATTAAATTTAAATGACAAAAAAATAAATAAGGAGATGATGAACATCGATCCATATCCAAAAAAGGGGTGCAACACGAGGACTTCCCAGGGGGTCACCCATCCTAGTACTACTCTCGCCCAAGCACGCTTAACTTCGGAGTTTTGATGGGATCCGGTGCATTAGTGCTGGTATGATCATACCCGAATTCCTGTCGCCGAAATAGAACTTTATGTGTGAGTTAACGGAGGTCGTTATTCGGTTGGACCATCTCGACAGATGAGTCGATCGTCGAAACTTCGGAGTTTAACAAACGAAAGACGAACGGTTGACATCGGAGCCGGTAATTAAATTTAAAATGACAAAAAAATATAAGGAGATCGAATGAACATCGTCCATATCAAAAAAGGGGTTGCAACACGAGAGTTTCCCAAGGGGTCACATCCTAGTACTACTTTCGGCCCAAGCACGCTTAACTTCGGAGTTCTGATGGGAATCCGGTGCATTAGTGCTGGTAAAATATTCGCAGCCCGAATTCCTGTTCGCCGAAATAAGAACTTTATGTGTGAGTTAACGGAGTCGTTAATTCGGTTGGACCATCTCGACATGAGTCGATCGTCGAAACCGTCGGATTTAACAAACGAAAGACGAAACGGTTGACATCGGAGCGGTAAAATTAAATTTTAATGACAATAAAATAAATAAGGAGAATGATGACATCGATCCATATCCAAAAAAGGGGTGCAACACGAGGACTTCCCAGGGGGTCACCCATCCTAGTACTACTTTCGCCCAAGCACGCTTAACTTCGGAGTTCTGATGGGATCCGGTGCATTAGTGCTGGTATGATCGCACCCGAATTTCTGTCGCCGAAATAGAACTTTATGTGTGAGTTAACGGAGGTCGTTATTCGTTTGGACCATCTCGACAGATGAGTCGATCGTCGAAACCTCGGAGTTTAACAAACGAAAGACGAACGGTTGACATCGGAGCCGGTAAATTAAATTTAAATGACAAAAAAAAAAATAAATAAGGAGATGATGAACATCGATCCATATCCAAAAAAGGGGTGCAACACGAGGACTTCCCAGGGGGTCACCCATCCTAGTACTATTCTCGCCCAAGCACGCTTAACTTCGGAGTTCTCATGGGATCCGGTGCATTAGTGTTGGTATGATCGCACTCGAATTCCTGTCGCCGAAATAGAACTATATGTGTGAGTTAACGGAGGTCGTTATTCGGTTGGACCATCTCGACAGATGAGTCGATCGTCGATACCTCGGAGTTTAACAAACGAAAGACGAACGGTTGACATCGGAGCCGGTAAATTAAATTTAAATGACAAAAAAATAAATAAGGAGACGATGAACATCGATCCATAACCAAAAAAGAGGGTGCAACACGAGGACTTCCCAGGGGGTCACCCATCCTAGTACTACTCTCGCCCAAGCACGCTTAACTTCGGAGTTCTGATGGGATCCGGTGCATTAGTGCTGGTATGATCGCACCCGAATTCATGTCGCCGAAATAGAACTTTATGTGTGAGTTAACGGAGGTCGTTATTCGGTTGGACCATCTCGACAGATGAGTCGATCGTCGAAACCTCGGAGTTTAACAAACGAAAGACGAACGGTTTTCATCGGAGCCGGTAAATTAAATTTAAATGACAAAAAAATAAATAAGGAGATGATGAACATCGATCCAATCCAAAAAAGGGGTGGACACGAGGACTTCCCAGGGGGTCACCCATCCTAGTACTACTCTCGCCTAAGCACGCTTAACTTCGGAGTTCTGATGGGATCCGGTGCATTAGTGCTGGTATGATCGCACCCGAATTCCTGTCGCCGAATAGAACTTTATGTGTGAGTTAACGGAGGTCGTTATTCGGTTGGACCATCTCGACAGATGAGTCGATCGTCGAAACCTCGGAGTTTAACAAACGAAGGACGAACAGTTGACATCGGAGCCGGTAAATTAAATTTAAATGACAAAAAAATAAATAAGGAGATGATGAACATCGATCCATATCCAAAAAGGGGTGCAACACGAGGACTTCCCAGGGGGTCACCCATCNTTCGTTGTTAAACTCCGAGGTTTCGACGATCGACTCATTTGTCGAGATGGTCCAACCGAATAACGACCTCCGTTAACTCACACATAAAGTTCTATTTCGGCGACAGGAATTCGGGTGCGATCATACCAGCACTAATGCACCGGATCCCATCAGAAGTCCGAAGTTAAGCGTGCTTGGGCGAGAGTAGTACTAGGATGGGTGACCCCCTGGGAAGTCCTCGTGTTGCACCTTTTGGATATGGATCGATGTTCATCATCTCCTTATTTATTTTTTGCATAAATTTTAATTACCCGGGCTCGGATGTCACCGTTCGTCTTTTCGTTTGTTTAAACTCGAGGGTTTCGACGGATTCGACTCATCTGTCGGATGGATCCAACCGAATAACGACCTCCGTTAACTCACACTTAAAGTTCTATTTCGGCGACAGGAATTCGGGTGCGATCATACCAGCACTAATGCACCGGATCCCATCAGAACTCCGAAGTTAAGCGTGCTTGGGCGAGAGTAGTACTAGGATGGGTGACCCCCTGGGAAGTCCTCGTGTTGCACCCCTTTTTTGGATATGGATCGATGTTCATCATCCCCTTATTTATTTTTTTGTCATTTAAATTTAATTTACCGGCTCCGATGTCAACCGTTCGTCTTTCGTTTGTTAAACTCCGAGGTTTCGACGATCGACTCATCGGTCGAGATGGTCCAACCGAATAACGACCTCCGTTAACTCACACATAAAGTTCTATTTCGGCGACAGGAATTCGGGTGCGATCATACCAGCACTAATGCACCGGATCCCATCAGAACTCCGAAGTTAAGCGTGCTTGGGCGAGAGTAGTACTAGGATGGGTGACCCCTGGGAAGTCCTCGTGTTGCACCCTTTTTTTGGATATGGATCGATGTTCATCATCTCCTTATTTATTTTTTTGTCATTTAAATTTAATTTACCGTCTCCGATGTCAACCTTTCGTCTTTCGTTTGTTAAACTCCGAGGTTTCGACGATCGACTCATCTGTCGAGATGGTCCAACCGAATAACGACCTCCGTTAACTCACACATAAAGTTCTATTTCGGCGATAGGAATTCGGGTGCGATCATACCAACACTAATGCACCGGATCCTATCAGAACTCCGAAGTTAAGCGTGCTTGGGCGAGAGTAGTACTAGGATGGGTGACCCACTGGGAAGTCCTCGTGTTGCACCCCTTTTTGGATATGGATCGATGTTCATCATCTCCTTATTTATTTTTTTGTCATTTAAATTTAATTTACCGGCTCCGATGTCAACCGTTCGTCTTTCGTTTGTTAAACTCCGAGGTTTCGACGATCGACTCATCTGTTGAGATGGTCCAACCGAATAACGACCTCCGTTAACTCACACATAAAGTTCTATTTCGGCGACAGGAATTCGGGTGCGATAATACCAGCACTAATACACCGGATCACATCAGAACTCCGAAGTTAAGCGTGCTTTGGCGAGAGTAGTACTAGGATGGGTGACCCCCTGGGAAGTCCTCGTGTTGCACCCCTTTTTTGGATATGGATCGATGTTCATCATCTCCTTATTTATTTTTTTTTGTCATTTAAATTTAATTACCCGGCTCCCGATGGTCAAATCCGTTCGTTCTTTCGGTTATGACAAACTCCGAGGTTCGACGATCGAACTCATCTTCGAGATGGTCAACACGAAATAACGACCTCCTGTTAACTCAACATTAAAAGTTCTATTTCGGCGACAGGGAATTCGGGTGCCGATTATACCACACTATAATGCACCGGCATTCCCATCAGAACTCGAAGTTAAAGCGTGCTTGGGCAAGAGTAGTACCTAGGATGGGTGACCCCCTGGGAAGTCCTCGTGTTCACCACTTTTTTGGATATGGGATCGATTGTTCTTTCATCTCCTTTAATTTATATTTATTTTTTTGTCATTTAAATTTAATTTACCGGCTCCGATGTCAACCGTTCGTCTTTCGTTTGTTAAACTCCGAGGTTTCGACGATCGACTTATCTGTCGAGATGGTCCAACCGAATAAGGACCTCCGTTAACTCACACATAAAGTTCTATTTCGGCAACAGGAATTCGGGTGCGATCATACCAGCACTACTGCACCGGATCCCATCAGAACTCCGAAGTTAAGCGTGCTTGGGCGAGAGTAGTACTAGGATGGGTGACCCCCTAGGAAGTCCTCGTGTTGCACCCCATTTTTGGATATTGATCGATGTTCATCATCTCCTTATTTATTTTTTTGTCATTTAAATTTAATTTACCGGCTCCGATGTCAACCGTTCGTCTTTCGTTTGTTAAACTCCGAGGTTTCGACGATCGACTCATCTGTTGAGATGGTCCAACCGAATAACGACCTCCGTTAACTCACACATAAAGTTCTATTTCGGCGACTTGAATTCGGGTGCGATCATACCAGCACTAATACACCGGATCACATCAGAACTCCGAAGTTAAGCGTGCTTTGGCGAGAGTAGTACTAGGATGGGTGACCCCCTGGGAAGTCCTCGTGTTGCACCCCTTTTTTGGATATGGATCGATGTTCATCATCTCCTTATTTATTTTTTTTTGTCATTTAAATTTAATTTACCGGCTCCGATGTCAACCGTTCGTCTTTCGTTTGACAAACTCCGAGGTTTCGACGATCGACTCATCTTTCGAGATGGTCCAACCGAATAACGACCTCCGTTAACTCACACATAAAGTTCTATTTCGGCGACAGGAATTCGGGTGCGATCATACCAGCACTATTGCACCGGATCCCATCAGAACTCCGAAGTTAAGCGTGCTTGGGCGAGAGTAGTACTAGGATGGGTGACCCCCTGGGAAGTCCTCGTGTTGTACCACTTTTTTGGATATGGATCGATGTTCTTCATCTCCTTATTTATTTTTTTGTCATTTAAATTTAATTTACCGGCTCCGATGTCAACCGTTCGTCTTTCGTTTGTTAAACTCCGAGGTTTCGACGATCGACTCATCTGTCGAGATGGTCCAACCGAATAACGACCTCCGTTAACTCACACATAAAGTTCTATTTCGGCGATAGGAATTCGGGTGCGATCATACCAACACTAATGCACCGGATCCCATCAAAACTCCGAAGTAAGCGTTGCTTGCAGGCAGAGAGTTAGTACTAGTGGTACCCCCTGGGAAGTCCTGCTGTTGCACCCCTTTTTTTGGATATGGATCGATGTTCATCATCTCTTATTTATTTTTGTCATTTAAATTTAAAATTTTAACCGGCTCCGATGTCACCGTTCGTTTATCGTTTTGTTTAAACTCCCGAGTTTCGGACGATCGACTCATCTGTGAGATGGTCCAAAAACCGGAATAACGACCTCCGTGTTAACTCACACATAAAGTTCTATTTCGGGCGACAGGAATTTCGGGTGCGATCATACCAGCACTAATACACCGGATTCACATCAGAACTCCGAAGTTTAAGCGTGCTTTTGGCGAAGAGTAGTACTAGGATGGGTGACCCCCTGGGAAGTCCTCGTGTTGCACCCCCTTTTTTTTGGATATGGTCGATGTTCATCATCTCCTTATTTATTTTTTTTTTGTCATTTAAATTTAATTTACCGGCTCCGATGTCAACCGTTCGTCTTTCGTTTGACAAACTCCGAGGTTTCGACGATCGACTCATCTTTCGAGATGGTCCAACCGAATAACGACCTCCGTTAACTCACACATAAAGTTCTATTTCGGCGACAAGAATTCGGGTGCGATCATACCAGCACTATTGCACCGGATCCCATCAGAACTCCGAAGTTAAGCGTGCTTGGGCGAGAGTAGTACTAGGATGGGTGACCCCCTGGGAAGTCCTCGTGTTGCACCCCTTTTTTGGATATGGATCGATGTTCATCATCTCCTTATTTATTTTTTTGTCATTTAAATTTAATTTACCGGCTCCGATGTCAACCGTTCGTTTTTCGTTTGTTAAACTCCGAGGTTTCGACGATCGACTCATCTGTCGAGATGGTCCAACCGAATAACGACCTCCGTTAACTCACACATAAAGTTCTATTTCGGCGACAGGAATTCGGGTGCGATCATACCAGCACAAATGCACCGGATCCCATCAGAACTCCGAAGTTAAGCGTGCTTGGGCGAGAGTAGTACTAGGATGTGTGACCCCCTGGGAAGTCCTCGTGTTGCACCCTTTTTTGGATATGGATCGATGTTCATCATCTCCTTATTTATTTTTTTTGTCATTTAAATTTAATTTACCGGCTCCGATGTCAACCGTGTCTTTCGTTTGTTAAACTCCGAGGTTTCGACGATCGACTCATCTGTCGAGATGGTCCAACCGAATAACGACCTCCGTTAACTCTCACATAAAGTTCTATTTCGGCGATAGGAATTCGGGTGCGATCATACCAGCACTAATCCACCGGATCCCATCAGATCTCCGAATTTAAGCGTGCTTGGGCGAGAGTAGTACTAGGATGGGTGACCCCCTGGGAAGTCCTTCTGTTGCACCCCTTTTTTGGAAATGGATCGATGTTCATCATCTCCTTATTTATTTTTTTTTTGTCATTTAAATTTAATTTACCAGCTCCGATGTCAACCGTTCGTCTTTCGTTTGTTAAACTCCGAGGTTTCGACGATCGACTCATCTGTCGAGATGGTCCAACCGAATAACGACCTCCGTTAACTCACACATAAAGTTCTATTTCGGCGACAGGAATACGGGTGCGATCATACCAGCACTAATGCACCGGATCCCATCAGAACTCCGAAGTTAAGCGTGCTTGGGCGAGAGTAGTACTAGGATGGGTGACCCCCTGGGAAGTCCTCGTGTTGCACCCCTTTTTTGGATAATGGATCGATTTTCATCATCTCCTTATTTATTTTTTTGTCATTTAAATTTAATTTACCGGCTCCGATGTCAACCGTTCGTCTTTCGTTTGCTAAACTCCGAGATTTCGACGATCGACTCATCTGTCGAGATGGTCCAACCGAATAACGACCTCCGTTAACTCACACATAAAGTTCTATTTCGGCGACAGGAATTCGGGTGCGATCATACCAGTACTAATGCACCGGATCCCATCAGAACTCCGAAGTTAAGCGTGCTTGGGCGAGAGGAGAGTAGTACTAGGATGGGTGGCCCCCCTGGGAAGTCCTCGTAGTGTTGGAACCCCTTTTTTGGATATGGATCGATGTTCATCATCTTCCTTATTTAAATTTTTTTGATTCATTTTAAATTTAATTTACCGGCTCCGATGTCAACCGTTCGTCTTTCGTTTGTTAAACTCCGAGGTTTCGACGATCGACTCATCTGTCGAAATGATCCAACCGAATAACGACCTCCGTTAACTCACACATAAAGTTCTATTTCGGCGACAGGATTTCGGGTGCGATCATACCAGCACTAATGCACCGGATCCCATCAGAACCCCGAAGTTAAGCGTGCTTGGGCGAGAGTAGTACTAGGATGGGTGACCCCCTGGGAAGTCCTCGTGTTGCACCCCTTTTTTGGATATGGATCGATGTTCATCATCTCCTTATTTATTTTTTTGTCATTTAAATTTAATTTACCGGCTCCGATGTCAACCGTTCGTCTTTCGTTTGTTAAACTCCGAGGTTTCGACGATCGAATCATCTGTCGAGATGGTCCAACCGAATAACGACCTCCGTTAACTCACACAATAAAGTTCTATTTCAGGCGACAGGAATTCGGGTGCGATCATACCAGCACTAATGCACCGGATCCCATCAGAACTCCGAAGTTAAGCGTGCTTGGGCGAGAGTAGTACTAGGATGTGTGACCCCCTGGGAAGTCCTCGTGTTGCACCCTTTTTTGGATATGGATCGATGTTCATCATCTCCTTATTTATTTTTTTTGTCATTTAAATTTAATTTACCGGCTCCGATGTCAACCGTTCGTCTTTCGTTTGTTAAACTCCGAGGTTTCGACGATCGACTCATCTGTCGAGATGGTCCAACCGAATAACGACCTCCGTTAACTCTCCATAAAGTTCTATTTCGCGAAGGAATTCGGGTGCGATTCATACCAGCACTAATCCACCGGATCCCATTTAAAGGGGATTCCTTTTTTCCCGAGATTAAGCGTGCTTGGGCGAGAGTAGCTACTAGGATTGGGTGACCCCTGGAAAGTCCTCGTGTTGCACCCCTTTTTTGGATATGGATCGATGTTCATCATCTCCTTATTTATTTTTTTGTCATTTAAATTTAATTTACCGGCTCCGATGTCAACCGTTTGTCTTTCGTTTGTTAAACTCCGAGGTTTCGACGATCGACTCATCTGTCGAGATGGTCCAACCGAATAACGACCTCCGTTAACTCACACATAAAGTTCTATTTCGGCGACAGGAATTCGGGTGCGATCATACCAGCACTAATGCACCGGATCCAATCAGAACTCCGAAGTTAAGCGTGCTTTGGCGAGAGTAGTACTAGGATGGGTGACCCCCTGGGAAGTCCTCGTGTTGCACCCCTTTTTTGGATATGGATCGATGTTCATCATCTCCTTATTTATTTTTTTTTGTCATTTAAATTTAATTTACCGGCTCCGATTGTCAACGTTCGTCTTTCGTTTGCTAAACCTCGAGGTTCGACGATCGAATCATCTGTCGAGATGGTCCAACCGAATAACGACCTCCGTTAACTCACACATAAAGTTCTATTTCGGCGACAGGAATTCGGGTGCGATCATACCAGCACTAATGCACCGGATCCCATCAGAACTCCGAAGTTAAGCGTGCTTGGGCGAGAGTAGTACTAGGATGGTGACCCCCTGGGAAGTCCTCGTGTTGCACCCCTTTTTTGGATATGGATCGATGTTCATCATCTCCTTATTTATTTTTTTGTCATTTAAATTTAATTTACCGGCTCCGATTTAACCGTTCGTCTTTCGTTTGTTAAACTCCGAGGTTTCGACGATCGACTCATCTGTCGAGATGGTCCAACCGAATAACGACCTCCGTTAACTCACACATAAAGTTCTATTTCGGCGACAGGAATTCGGGTGCGTTTCATACCAGCACTAATGCCAACCGGATCCCATCAGAACTCCGAAGTTAAGCGTGCTTGGGCGAGAGTAGTACTAGGATGGGTGACCCCCTGGGAAGTCCTCGTGTTGCACCCCTTTTTAGGATATGGATCGATGTTCATCATCTCCTTATTTATTTTTTTGTCATTTAAATTTAATTTACCGGCTCCGATGTCAACCGTTCGTCTTTCGTTTGTTAAACTCCGAGGTTTCGATGATCGACTCATCTGTCGAGATGGTCCAACCGAATAACGACCTCCGTTAACTCACACATAAAGTTCTATTTCGGCGACAGGAATTCGGGTGCGATCATACCAGCACTAATGCACCGGATCCCATCAGAACTCCGAAATTAAGCGTGCTTGGGCGAGAGTAGTACTAGGATGTGTGACCCCCTGGGAAGTCCTCGTGTTGCACCCTTTTTTGGATATGGATCGATGTTCATCATCTCCTTATTTATTTTTTTTGTCATTTAAATTTAATTTACCGGCTCCGATGTCAACCGTTCGTCTTTCGTTTGTTAAACTCCGAGGTTTCGACGATCGACTCATCTGTCGAGATGGTCCAACCGAATAACGACCTCCGTTAACTCTCACATAAAGTTCTATTTCGGCGATAGGAATTCGGGTGCGATCATACCAGCACTAATCCACCGGATCCCATCAGATCTCCGAATTTAAGCGTGCTTGGGCGAGAGTAGTACTAGGATGGGTGACCCCCTGGGAAGTCCTTCTGTTGCACCCCTTTTTTGGAAATGGATCGATGTTCATCATCTCCTTATTTATTTTTTTTTTGTCATTTAAATTTAATTTACCGGCTCCGATGTCAACCGTTCGTCTTTCGTTTGTTAAACTCCGAGGTTTCGACGATCGACTCATCTGTCGAGATGGTCCAACCGAATAACGACCTCCGTTAACTCACACATAAAGTTCTATTTCGGCGACAGGAATTCGGGTGCGATCATACCAGCACTAATGCACCGGATCCCATCAGAACTCCAAAGTTAAGCGTGCTTGGGCGAGAGTAGTACTAGGATGGGTGACCCCCTGGGAAGTCCTCGTGTTGCACCCCTTTTTGGATATGGATCGATGTTCATCATCTCCTAATTTATTTTTTTGTCATTTAAATTTAATTTACCGGCTCCGATGTCAACCGTTCGTCTTTCGTTTGTTAAACTCCGAGGTTTCGACGATCGACTCATCTGTCGAGATGGTCCAACCAAATAACGACCTCCGTTAACTCACACATAAAGTTCTATTTCGGCGACAGGAATTCGTGTGCGATCATACCAGTACTAATGCACCGGATCCCATCAGAACTCCGAAGTTAAGCGTGCTTGGGCGAGAGTAGTACTAGGATGGGTGACCCCCTGGGAAGTTCTCGTGTTGCACCCCTTTTTTGGATATGGATCGATGTTCATCATCTCCTTATTGATTTTTTTGTCATTTAAATTTAATTTACCGGCTCCGATGTCAACCGTTCGTCTTTCGTTTGTTAAACTCCGAGGTTTCGACTATCGATTCATCTGTCGAGATGGTCCAACCGAATAACGACCTCCGTTAACTCACACATAAAGTTCTATTTCGGCGACAGGAATTCGGGTGCGATTATACCAGCACTAATGCACCGGATCCCATCAGAACTCCGAAGTTAAGCGTGCTTGGGCGAGAGTAGTACTAGGATGGGTGACCCCCTGGGAAGTCTTCGTGTTGCACCCCTTTTTTGGATATGGATCGATGTTCATCATCTCCTTATTTATTTTTTTGTCATTTAAATTTAATTTACCGGCTCCGATGTCAACCGTTCGGTCTTCGTTTTGCTAAACTCCGGAGGTTCGACGATCGACTCATCTGTCGAGATGTCCAAAACGAATAACGACCTCCGTTACACTCACACATAAGTTCTATTATCGGCGACAGGAATCGGTGCCGACATACCAGTACTAATGCACCGGATTCCCATCAGAACTCCGAAGAAGTTAAGCGTGCTTGGTCGAGAGTAGTACTAGGATGGGTGACCCCCTGGGAGTCCTCGTGTTGCACCCCTTTTTTGGATATGGATCGATGTTTATCATCTACTTATTTATTTTTTTGTCATTTAAATTAAATTACCGGCTCCGATGTCAACCGTTCGTCTTTCGTTTGTTAAACTCCGAGGTTTCGACGATCGACTCATCTGTCGAGATGGTCCACCGAATTAACGACCTCCGTTAACTCAACACATAAAGTTCTAATTTTCGGCGACAAGGAAATTCGGGTGCGATCATACAACCTAATGCAACCGGATCCCATCAGAAACTTCCGAAGTTAAGCGTGCTTTGGCGAGAGTAGTACTAGGATGGGTGACCCCCTGGGAAGTCCTCGTGTTGCACCCCTTTTTTGGATATGGATCGATGTTCATCATCTCCTTATTTATTTTTTTTTTGTCATTTAAATTTAATTTACCGGCTCCGATGTCAACCGTTCGTCTTTCGTTTGACAAACTCCGAGGTTTCGACGATCGACTCATCTTTCGAGATGGTCCAACCGAATAACGACCTCCGTTAACTCACACATAAAGTTCTATTTCGGCGACAGTAATTCGGGTGCGATCATACCAGCACTTATGCACCGGATCCCATCAGAACTCCGAAGTTAAGCGTGCTTGGGCGAGAGTAGTACTAGGATGGGTGACCCCCTGGGAAGTCCTCGTGTTGCACCCCTTTTTTTGAAATGGATCGATGTTCATCATCTCCTTATTTATTTTTTTTGTCATTTAAATTTAATTTACCGGCTCCGATGTCAACCGTTCGTCTTTCGTTTGTTAAACTCCGAGGTTTCGACGATCGACTCATCTGTCGAGATGGTCCAACCGAATAACGACCTCCGTTAACTCACACATTAAGTTCTATTTCGGCGACAGGAATTCGGGTGCGATCATACCAGCACTAATGCACCGGATCCCATCAGAACTCCGAAGTTAAGCGTGCTTGGGCGAGAGTAGTACTAGGATGGGTGACCCCGTGGGAAGTCCTCGTGTTGCACCCCTTTTTTGGATATTGATCGATGTTCATCATCTCCTTATTTATTTTTTTGTCATTTAAATTTAATTTACCGGCTCCGATGTCAACCGTTCGTCTTTCATTTGTTAAACTCCGAGGTTTCGACGATCGACTCATCTGTCGAGATGGTCCAACCGAATAACGACCTCCGTTAACTCTCACATAAAGTTCTATTTCGGCGATAGGAATTCGGGTGCGATCATACCAGCACTAATCCACCGGATCCCATCAGATCTCCGAATTTAAGCGTGCTTGGGCGAGAGTAGTACTAGGATGGGTGACCCCCTGGGAAGTCCTTCTGTTGCACCCCTTTTTTTGGAAATGGATCGATGTTCATTCATTCTCCTTTTTTTTTTTTTGTCATTTTAAATTTAAATTTCCCGGCTCCGATGTCACAACCGTTCGTCCCTTTCGTTTGTTAAACTCCGAGGTTTTCGACGATCGCTCATCTGTCGAGATGGTCCAAGACCGAAATAACGACCTCCGTTAAACTCCACACATAAGTTCATTTCGGCGACAGGAATTCGGGTGCGATCATACCAGCACTAATGCACCGGATCCTATCAAAACTTCGAAGTTAAGCGTGCTTGGGGGAGAGTAGTACTAGGATGGGTGACCCCCTGGGAAGTCCTCGTTTTGCCACCCCTTTTTTTGGATTGGATCGATGTTTCATCATCTCCTTATTTATTTTTTTGTCATTTAAATTTAATTTACCGGCTATTCGATGTCAAAACCGTTCGTGTCTTTTCCGTTTTCTAAACTCCGAGGTTTCGACGATCGACTCATCTGCGAGATGGTCCAACCGAATAACGACCTCCCCGTTAACTCACAACATAAAGTTCTATTTCGGCGAACAAAGGCAATTCGTGTGCGAATCATACCCAGTACTAATGCACCGATCCCATCCAGAACTCCGTAAGTTTAAGCGTGCTTGGGCGAGAGTAGTCAACTAGAAATGGGTGACCCTACCTGGGAGTTCTCGGTGTTGCAACCCTTTTTTTGGATATGGAATCGATGTTCATCAATCTCCTTATTGATTTTTTTTGTTATTTAAATTTTAATTTTACCGGCTCCGAATGTCAACCGTTCTCTTTCGTTTGTTAAACTCCGAAGTTTTGACGATCGACTCATTTGTCGAGATGGTCCAACCGATAACGACCTCCGTTAACTCACACATAAAGTTCTATTTCGGCGACAGGAATTCGGG
>JAANYP010003239.1:990000-1041698 GCA_020465985.1 Centrapalus pauciflorus | reverse complement strand
TTTGAATTCTAATAGTGATATTTTTTTGGATTAGAATGAAATTTTATTGTGCGTTAGTTATTGTCATGGTATCGATGATGATACTAACAAGAAAGGTGAAACCACAAGATATTTGCAACATTAATGATATTGAGGATTGTGATTCATCACTTTACAACCCTAGGATACCACCATCCCCAATATGTTGTGGAGAATTGAAACAACACACGGATTGTTATTGTGACTACAAAAGCGAATTCCGCGGTATAGATGTTTTGTATAATGCTTGTCATACCAAATTGCCACCAATAATTGTATGTACGGCTCATATGTATGGACGTTGATGTTTAATAAAACGATGCGTGCATGTCCAAATACATATATATTGTTTGTTTAACGTACAGAGCATTAATTCGTTCAAATTAACATTTGATAATGTTTTTAATGTGCATCACCTTTTTATATATATATATATATATATACTCGACATTCAATACACCATTAATGCCCATTTAATCTCATGCCATAATTAAACATCGATCTTATAAACACGGTAAGCATATCAAACAACCATATGATTTTTTTTTGAAGTTAATTTTATGGTGTTCAAGCTAGTTATTGTCATCGTTATGATGAATGATAATGATACTAAGGGCCATGATACTAACTAGAAAAGTGAAACCAGTGGTCTGTGACATTTGATTGTGCTAACCTGAAGGCTGAAGATGCCACCGCCCCAAGATGTTGTAACTTGTAAAGTTGTAATGAATTGAAACAACATGTATTCCAACGATATGATATGTTTTGCTACCTAAATACTAAGGCCACAGGGAGTGGATGTCGTAGATGCCATGGATGCCACCCAATACTGCAGTCACGTCAGCGTCAGCGTCACGTCAGCTTTGCCATTGTTTGTCATTTTGATGTCATTCCGAGGGTGTGGATGTCATTCGATTTATTTTATTTTCATTTTAAACTTGAAATTAAAATATTGAAATTAAAATAACTTAAAATAAATAATATTAAAATTAAATATATCATTAAAAATTAAAATATTCAACTTAAAAATATAAACATTACAATGAAAACTAATCTACGCAAAGTCTTGGTCTGAATATTCGTTTTCAATATCATCAACCGGATCAACGTTGAGATCAATGTTTTGAACACCCAAAATATGTTCAACCAAGTCGGCACGAAGATTATGATGCACTTCGGTTTTACGTATCTCCGAATGTCTCGACATATACGCACTACGCTACCGATCTCCGCTGATATTGTTGTTGGAGTTACTTCGTTTTCATCATATTGACATATTGCATTCCCTTCATCTTCTATAATCATGTTATGCAATATGATACACGTATACATTACTTTTGTCATTTTCTCCACATGATAATAAGGTGACGCGTACTTCAATATTTGTCAACGCTTTTTGAGAATACCGAACGCTCGTTCCACATCTTTTCGAGCTCTTTCTTGGAGAGCGTTCCACATCTTTTCGAACTCTTTCTTGGGCCACCTTAAATCTTTTTCGTTTAGCATCAATTGGAGCCGAAAATGATTTCACGAATGTGGCCCAATCAAGGTATATCTCATCAACAAGATAGTATCCATACTTGTACGTAGAGCCACGAATTTCAAATGGACATTCGGGTGACGTGCCGTCATAAATTTTGTTGAATAGTGTTGACATATTCAACACGTTTATGTTATTATTTGACCTTAGGGCACCGAAGAAAGCATGTCAAACCCAAAAATCTTGTGAAGCTACTGCTTCAAGTATGACTGTTGGGTGACCATGATCACCACGAGTGTATTGATCCATATACACATTAGGACAATTTTCCCAACTCCAACGGAGACAATCTAAACTTCCAAGCATACGAGGAAAGCCATGAATGCTAGAATGA
Source organism: Centrapalus pauciflorus (assembly GCA_020465985.1). Taxonomy (NCBI): domain Eukaryota; kingdom Viridiplantae; phylum Streptophyta; class Magnoliopsida; order Asterales; family Asteraceae; genus Centrapalus; species Centrapalus pauciflorus. The sequence goes on along the minus strand of JAANYP010003239.1, from coordinate 1,039,806 downwards.
TGAGCATATAATTGTTGTATATCATTATAGTTAGGTCTGCGTAAATATTTAGGGTCATAAACTCGCAGAATATACTAACAAAATTTATCAATACTTTAACTTGCAACACGAGAAGACATTCTGAAACTCTCGTCCAAACCATTTGCGGATGTGTCGTATGCTAATTGACGAAGAGCGGCCGTACATTTTACATATTATCTTTATAATGTTAATTAACACATGTTTATGAAAAAAAAATTATAAAGTTTTTTTAATGGTGATTACTTCTGGTGTGCTACATATTAAGTGGTACTCTCTCGGATATATATATATATATATATATATATATATATATATATATATATATATATATATATATATATATATATATATATATATATAGGTTCAAGTGAGTATCACTCATTACGCAGCGCACCAGAAGGTACCACTCTTAAAAGTAATTTTTTTGAAAAAAATTTTCATGAACCTGTTTTAATAAACATTACACAGATGATATATGAATTTCACGCAAATTCAAACACTCTAAGTGCATGAAATCACGCATCACATACATGCAAGTTTACATATATTCAAAATTATGTAAGTTTGTGTTCACATCATTTTTTAAAAGCTAGGAGATGTGAATGTATGTGAAATTTACATATAATCTTCATAATGTTAATTAAAACATGTTTACGAAAAAAAAATTTTAAAAAGTTTTTTTAAAGGTGGTACCTTTTGGTGCGCTGCATAAGGGTGGTACTCTCTCGAACCATATTCTATATATATATATATATATATATATATATATATATATAGAATATGGTTCGTGTGAGTACCTAAAAAATGCAGAGTACCGTGAGTACCTGTGAACACACGGGTTTAAGATGTGAACATGCTCCGAAAAAAAGTTTTTTTTTTTAAAAAAAATTTTCATATTCATTTAGATACAAATAATATAAGCATATTTGTAAAAGAAATACACGCATTCACACTTCGTAGCCTCTTAAAAGTCATGTGAACGTGGAAAAATTCATGTGAACATGCTTAGCTGTGAACATACGTTCACAACAGTGCAGTTCATGTGAACTTGCACGTTTCACATAGTTATAGTGTGTGTTTATGTGTGATTTTTTGCAAGTAGTCTTATATTATTAATTTAAACATGATTATGAAAAAAAATTTCAAAAAAAATAATTTTAAGCGAGGTACCTCCGGTACTCCGCAAAACTAGTGGTACTCATTTGAACCCAAATCTATATATATATATATATATATATATATATATATATATATATATATATATATATATATATATATATATATATATATATATATATATATATATATATATATATATATATATATATATATATAGGGATAACTGCGTAAAAAACCCCAAACTTGTCGGTTTTTTGTGATTAAAACCTCAAATCATTTTTCGTTGCATAGAAAACCCCAAACTAACTAAAAATTCGTAAATTAAGGTTTTATCAATGGATTACCGGTTATTAATCCTACGTGGACCGGTAAATAACCTACGTAGAATAAATTTTAATTGTTGAAACCGGTTGTCAAGTATTACACATCATTTAAACCCCAATTGATAATTTTTAATTGTATTTTTTTAAACGGGGATACATCATCAACGGGGGTTTAAATGATGTGTAATACTTGGCAACCAGTTTCAACAATTTAAATTTATTTTACGTAAGTTATTTACCGGTCCACGTAGGATTTAAAACCAGTTTCAACCGGTTACCCATTGATAAAACCGTGATTTACTGATTTTTAGTTAGTTCGGAGTTTTTTATGCAACGAGAAATGGTTTGGGGTTTTAATCACAAAAAACTGACAAGTTGGTGGTTTTTTGCGCAATTATCCCATATATATATATATCGTATTTCTCGTCGATCAGAGTTTTTAAGACAATTACCCAGATAAAATTTGGGTGTGCAGCCCATGGGATTCAAAAACTAAATAGAAATTGGCTGTTTATTCAAAAACATATTGGATATGTTATCAAAAATAAAATGTTTCAAATCACTAATTCTAGGCCCATGTAATAAACAATTAACTAGCATCATTTATGGGCATTTAGTGTATATATATATATAGTATTAATTTGATATTTAATATACCATTTGAATGAGTTTTTATTTTTTAATGCATCATTTACTCAACATTTAGTACACCATTAAAATCTCATTTAATCTCACATCCTAACATCTTATAAATAGGCATATATATTTCTAAAAAACATTCACATCCATGTTTTGAATTCTAATAGTGATATCTTTTTGGATTAGAATGAAATTTTATTATGCGTTAGTTATTGTTATGGTATCGATGTTGATACTAACAAGAAAAGTGAAACCACAAGATCGTTGCAGCACTTCTGATATTGCGGATTGTGAATCATCACTTTTCAACCCTAAGATACCACCATCCCCAATATGTTGTGGAGAATTGAAACAACATACGGATTGTTATTGTTACTACAAAAGCCAACTGCATGATCCAATACATACTTTGTATAATGCTTGTCATACCAAATTGCCACCGATAATTGTATGTCCAGCTGATCATATGTATTGACATTGATATTTAATAAAATGATGCGTGCTTGTCCAAAATCCAAATACATACATATTGTTTGTTTAACTTACAGAGCATTAATTAATTCGTTATTAAGCAAATTAACATTTGATATTGTTTAATAGAGCATTAATTCGTTCAAATTAATATTTGATAATGTTTTAAATATGCATCACCTATATATATTCGAGATTCAATACACCATTTAATCTCATGCCATAAATCATAATTAAACATAGGTAAGCATATCAAACAACCATATGATTTTTTTTAAAGTTAATTTTATGGTGTTCAAGCTAGCTATTGTCATCGTTATGATTAGACATGACAATGGGGCGGGGCGGGGATCTCAGTTCTCATCCCCATCTCCGTTTCTTAATCCTCTTCTCCATCCCCGGCCCCATCCCCGTCGGGGAATGAGTTTTTATCTCCATCCCCGGCCCCATCCCCGTCAGGGAATGAGTTTTTATCCCCATCCCCGTCCCAATCGGGGATCCTCGTCGGGGAATCGGGTTTTTCAATTTCCTAATATATTATTAAGTTTAAACTATAAATAGTAATTTAGTTGAAAATTTTATGTAAATAAACTTTAAAACAAATCAATTTAAACATATTTGAGTTATTTACATATATAATTTATAATTTATAATGAAACTAAAACAAAGAAATGTTTGCAAAAGATTTACAAAACCACTAAATGAAAAAAAAAAACATTAGTATTTTACACTATAGAAAAGTCATATACAATAACATTTAATATATTATAAAAAATGTAATGAATAATTTACATTGTAAAGTTAAAAATATATAATAATCTATATTAAAACATAACACATAATCGGGGTCGAGGATTAAAGTGTCACCCATCCCCGCCTCATCCCCGTTAATTTAAATCGAGGATTCCCCGTCCCCGTCCCCATACCCGGTCAACTCGGGGTCGAGTTACGGGTTCCCCGTCGGGTATGGATTTTTTTGCCATGCCTAGTTATGATGAATGATGATGATACTAACTAGAAAAGTGCAACCACAAGTGGTCTGTGACGTTTGATTGTGCTAACCTGAAGATGCCACCGCCCCAAGATGTTGTAACTTGTAATGAATTGAAACAACATATATATATTCCAACGATATGATATGTTTTGCTACCTAAATACTAATAGATAGTTGTATGAGATTATATATGCTTGCATCCATTAGAAATCAATAAACTCGATCAAATCAATAGCAATAGCTTTCTGATTATAGCATGCGAAGCATGTTTAATATGTACAACTCTTGCTTAGTTGCTTCAATAAATATGGTACCCATTGTTGAGTGATCATTTCTAAGGACAATTTTTTAAATGATCAACTCCATGGGCCTTTTTGTTTGAAAGGTTAAGTTTGTGAGTTTTATAATGTGCTATTTATTTTTTTCAGAGATTAAACATCTCTAAAGTCTGAAAACTACGTCTGAAATTAAAGGATGTCTCAAGATATGAAATTAAAACACTCTTAAGTTGACTTCAGACCATTCTCCCTTTTAAAATTAAGAGGAATTTTCAGATGTATCAATCTCTTAACTCTGAATGCAAACAAACAATCTAAAATAAATTTAGATCTGAAATTCAGATCTCAGACCTATTTAAGAGGGTCTTAATGTAAACATAAGGGAACCTAAAAAATGATTGAATATTTAAACATAAACCATGTTCAAAATAATATAAGCTTTGAACTGTTTTTCTTTTAAAAAATGTTCTTTTGAATCTATTTAGGTGATGGTCTTTTATATAAATGATCATCATAAGTGATTGATTGTTGATTGCAATACTAATTGATAAAGGATAGCGTTGAATACTGAATGAATAATTGCATTTTCTTTTTACATCCTGATTTTGTATTCATATTTTCTAACCATTTATGAAATTTTATTTTAAACATTATAAATAGTTATAGGTTAAAAAGAACAGCTCCTTGGTTTTTTCTAATGACATATTTAATCAAAACCAGGAACAAGTTAGAAGTATGGGTAGTTTATTTACATCATTCAATTTTTTAAATAAGATTTTAATTATATTTTTAAGTAGTAACCAAACAACTTTAACAACATGGTTCCTCCCCTCCCCTCGTTCTTGTTACTATTATTTTTTCCCAGTTTCTGAGTCTAGCCGTTGTGTCCCGCCGAAATTCATTTCCCCCTTTCTTCAATATATTTATATACTATGATCTCCAAGAACAGGTCTTGAGACTACCGCATGACCGACGTAAGAGAACAGCTCTTGAGACTGCCGCATGACCGATTGACCACCCTAATTGCTCTCATCATTTCAAGTACTAGACAGCCCAAATAATTTTCTTCTAATTGTTCTTGGATTTTGATGCGATGTATTTGTATCTGTTGTTGGCTTCTGTTAGTTAGACTCCCCCTCTACTTTCTTAATTAGTTCTGTTATTGTCTTAATTTGTTGTTGATTTCTTATGATCTGTGATAGGATTTTACTATTAGCTTCTTAGGGGGCGTTTGGTTCGCAGATTTTCTTCCTTGGGATTTGCATTTTGTCAAAGGATTTGCATTATGCAGCATTTGTATTTGTCAGGATTTTGTCAAAGAATCTATATTATCTTTTAGGAAAAAATTTGTTAATCTGAAAAATGCAAGGTAACTGGGATTTAAAATCCTAGGGGGGAGACTGGGATTTTAAATAACAAAGAAGGAAGGGATTTCAGAAATCCTGGGATTTCAAATCCTTACTGAAATCTGCGAACCAAACACAGGATTTTAAATGCAAATCCCAGGGAATCCCAGGAAATCCGCGAACCAAACGCCCCCTTAGTATATTCTAGAAGGGGTATTCTAGTAATAATAATTGTAGTTAGCTATGTTGGAAAATCTATAAATAGGGGATGAAGGGAAGGAAGTAGTTGTGCAGAAAATATTGTCTAGAATTGTTAGGCTCTTAGCATTAGCTTTGAGAGAGCAATCATCTGATTGTGAGAGAGGGATAGTCCCTCGAACAATCAACTCATCTGATTGTAATTCTGTTTTCTGTTTCCAGCTATCAATTTCAGTATTATTGTGATTCAATCCCGTGTTCTCCAAAATTGATTTCTCAATCTGTATCAATCTGTTTTGCTCCATTCTGTTGCTTTCTACCTAATTCTTGATTTTTAGTTTCTTGATATCATTTTCTTCTAATAGTTGTTGAAATTTGATGTGATGTGTGTGTATCTGTTGTTGGCTTCAGTTCGACTCCCCGTCACACCACCGATTTGTGATGTACTTCCCTAATCTGTTTTGGGTAGTCTTTGCCCCCCCCCCCCCCCCCATTCTGTTGCTTTCTACCCTATACTTAGTTTTTAGTTTCTTGATGTCATTCTCTTGTTACTTCATCATAATTTCTTTCACATAAAAATAGCTCTTCAACCGTACTTAAACTCCAAATTTCTTTCTTTTTTGCCATAGGAAGTTGCCGAGCTTGTGCGCAGGGCACATTTACTCTGTTCACTTAGTCGGGGCCGGTTAATTGATAGTGTCTGTGATGATTCTCTCATTCAGGTTATTTCCTTTGACATTGCTTATCCTTGACATCAAGTGCTAATATATGGCAAATGTAAAAAAGGTTCTTGACCTCTTTAGTTGCTGAAGAATCTGCTCCATTGATATCTTGTAATGATCATAGTGAACTGTTTTTAAGTATATATATAGTACCCATAGCTGATAGAAAGCCATTGTACTTTAATATAATCTTAAATCAATGATATTACTTTATAGGAAAATTGCATAAGTTAGAAAGCAAGTTTACAGGTTTTCCGAATTTTATAAACTAACTTTGAGTTCTTTACCAAATTTAGCAATCAATTTTTTATTTTAACCGATTTTGGAAAATATTTTCTCATGCTAAATAGAATCTGACTTTGAAAAAGGTTAAAAAGAATGTAGAGTAGGTACTGGGTGTAGAGCATTGACTAGAAAGCAAAGAAGATCTTGGCTCTTGGTCATGTACTAACTTTGAAAGCAAAGAAGATCTTGGATCTTGGCCCATGTTGTGCACAAAGATGTTATTAGGTTTGAAGTCTTTGAATACTAATTTTTGTTGTAAAAAGCTTTTGATCGATCTAACCTTACCCACACACGTGTTATCTTTTTGTGTATACTATGTTGTTGCCGCTTGTTGTGCACAGTTAATCAGTCTTTATTAGGGATGTTAATCGGGTGGCGTAATTGTTTTTTTTGCTATGTCAGTTCTAATTAAAAAGATTTTGTTAATTTGGTTTGATGTTAACAATTATAACTTTAAAATGTTAAATTGCAATTACAGTCTTCCCAAATACTTGATTTCCAGCAACATGATACTATCATTCAACAGTAAGAACTCAATAAGATAAAAAATGGTTGTGACCGTAAAACACATCAAAGAAAGGAATAGACTTATCTTTATATCTTACATTGAAAGTTTATAAATAGTTAAAATATTGTAACTCACAAATAATTTCCAAAGTAAGCATGTACTAACTTTGAATTGATAGTAAACATGTACTAACTTTTTAATTCATATTTACTTTGAAGAAGACAAACGCTACATGATTGAATCATGAACCCCGATGAACATAAACCATATGAATTATTTTCAATGGAATTCAATGGCTTAAAGATGTTACACACCACAAATGAGAAGGTTATTCATCAGAAAAACAAAAACCGTACACCGTAAAATCATGAATTCCGTTAACCATATGAAAAGTTTTCAATGGCTTCAATGTGTTAAAATCATCGCCTCATAAGAAATTCCTTCGAAAGTGGAAACCAGTTACCGACATTTCACACAGAGTTACGTAGTTCTTGTTTATCTCATGCAGATGACACCGTGTTAAACGTGGACTGAGTTAACCATATGAACAATTTATAATATGATTCGATGACTTTAAGACGTTAAACGCCACTCCTAGGAAGACTTTTCTTTAAAAAAAACATATTCTGTCGGGTTCACCGTTAAATAATCTAACGACGTCTTGTCCGTCGTTAAATCATGAACGCCGGATTGGTCGACGCAGATTGATTTCCTATTAATCCGGATGCTATGTTAGATTGAAATGACTAATGCGAGATTACAGGGGTGGCAATCTTGACCCAACGGGTCAAACACTTAAATGGTCCTATTGTAAAAAACTAAGATAGAACATAAGTTTTTTTAAAATATGAAAATGTATAAAACAATGTATTAAGAAAATTATTCTTTGAAAAAAATTTCAAATTTATGTAAAATTTATGACTTTTGGCCGTCAACGCGTTTGCTTGAATGAGCTCAAATTGTCACCCTTACGCGAGAACAAGATTCTTCCTAAATTACCCTTTTAATTATAAACACAGCTTTTTTAAATATAAATTCAAAAATACTCACTTGGCATTTAAAACCGGATTCACGGATTGGGTCAAAGTCCAACGGTCGGATCCCATTTTTCTCTCCCTGCCCCCACCAAAAAAAATAATAATAATCTCCAACGGTCGGATCCCCATTCTCCCCTCTTTGCCTCCTCTCAAACACGCACACACACCATCGACACACGCTCTCTCTCTATCCTCAGACCGGCGACAACCACCGTGCTTTTTCTCTCCGCCGTGACTCCAGTAACCACCAACTTCACCTACTCGTCTCCCTCGTGCTCACTCTCACTCGCTCGCTCGCTCTTCCTCTCTGCTCTTCGTCGACGGCCAAACCCTAGCCACCACCGTCACCTGACCACCACTCTCCTCAATGCTCCGCCTCTCTCCCTCGACAATCACCTCAAGTACTCATCTCTCGACGCTCACACACTCGTCTCTCTCACTCGACTACCGCAACCAAACCCTATCTGTCTCTCTCTTGGCTGCCACCACCACACAACCACCGCCGCTGACCAGGGCCGTTGTGGCCGTCCCTGGTGCAGAGCCGCCGGTAGAACCAGAATCGCCTCCGCCGTCCAAAACCCTAATATCAGGTATTATTTTTATCTCGTTTTTACTCTTGATTTGCTTCAGATTTATCATATGTAGCACTTGCAACAAATCAATTTCTAGATATCTTGACTCTGTTTTAAGATCATTTGCTTAATTTCATCTATCAATTTCTAGATCTGTGTTTTATGTATGGGTTTCTGATTTTTGAAAGAAAACATAAAAATACATCAGGTTTGGAACATGAATAATATATTTGATTATTGTGAATCGGTGATAGTGTGTGATTTGTACCGGTGATTTGTATTTTGTACCTGTTTTAGTGTCTGTGTATAGGGCTGGAAATAATTGCAAACATTGATTATACATGCATTTGTGTTTAGGGCCAGAAATTATGTATGATTGTATGCATATGTGCTTACTTTATGTGTTTTGGGCTAAAAAATTATAATGTGTCCAAATAAAATTTTGTATCTTAGTATTTTGTCTTATATGTGAAAAATTGTGCAGTGACAGTGAAATACATTGATTTCGGGGGTGGAAAAGAAGATGTATGCTTTTAGCATGAGTTGATATGTTGTCCGGTTGTGTGTTTCTTATGTCTTTTTGGTATTCAAGTTCTATAATTATATAAGCATTTGGCGTTGTTTTGATCCGAATACGTCTATGTTGATGATTATGATATGTGGCTATGCTCTAAAACGCATAAGTGCAAGTTGTTTAACTTAACATTGATAATATTTCATAGGTATTAGATACTCATACACATTAGATTTACCATTGATGACCGAAATAAATATATATATATATATATATATATATATATATATATATATATATATATATATATATATATATATATATATATATATATATATATATATATATATATATATATAGGGTTAGGTTCTATGGGGCACCTGTGTGCATCGTGCAACTTAGGAACCCATATACACCGTTAGATCTAGAAAATGAATGGCTAAGATTACAATGGCAAAAGGGTAATAAAGATGAAATTTGTGAACGCATTATGATGCACGATTTACATATTAGATGTGCATAAGCGTATTTTCGGAAAAATTAATATATCAAGTCAACTCAAAATTAAATTTATATTGATTGAATATTTAATTCAATAATCAAGTGTTAAATGCTAATAAATTTATAAAATGCACTTCTAAATTTAAAAAATTCCAATTGAACAAAAATCCAACATGATGCTTCATCATCTTCATTGACTGTGCATCTTCGTATTTATCTTTCCCGGGTTATGCATCATCGTGTTCATATGGAGCACCAGGTTATGCATCATCGTGTTCATACTGTGCATCTTCGTATTCGTCTTCTTCACATCGTATACGTTCATAGGTTCATGAGTTCAACGTGATGCATCATTTTCATCTTCATCTCATCATCGTCTTCTCAAACTCGTCGGTCGATTGTGTGTGTGTGTGAGAGAGAGAGAGAGAGAGAGAGAGAGAGAGAGAGAGAGAGAATAATATATGGAGAATGGTTAATGAGATTGATTTAGTTTTCTATTTTAATCCTAATCTATTAATTAAAAGAATAATTAATTTTTTCAAATAAAGTATTCCAATATTACCTTTATTGCATCATTTGTAAACAAGCAATGCATTTTTGGTTCCCATTTGGTTCCCGATGCATATGGTGCCCCATAGAACCTCAATCTATATATATATATATATATATATATATATATATATATATATATATATATATATATATATATATATATATATATATATATATATATATATAGGGGTGGGCAGCAATTTATTTTGGGGTAGGCCAAATTAATTAATAGAAATTAATACGTACAGGAAAAACCTAAAAATATAATAAAATCACTTATGGTTACATTTGTTTTTTTAAAAGTGTTAAATTATTCATATATACATATTAAGAAATAAACAAACATAAATGCAATCATATATATACTGGTATTGTCACATGTTAGAACAAAATATAAAATTTTGTTGTAAACGATAAGTTATAACTTATAAATATATCATGCTCATGTGCATTATTGAAGTAGACTATAATTATATAAATGTGATAAATTATAAACATATTAGGTTTATTTTAATATAATTTTCACAAGACATTCTATAGCAAGTATTTTTAATTTTCAAATTATATGTTTTACGATTTATATTTTGCTCAGTATAAATATTCAAGAATATATATATTTCATTATATCATCATCAAAGTAAAAAACTAAAGGTAAAATTTGAATATTTAAACCTTCTGGTTGATTAACCTAACTATAATATTAGAACTTAATTAATATAAATATTTATATATTTCTAATATTTGATATTTATCTAAAACTAAGAAATTGATATTAGTTAGACTTGAAATATATATAGTGTGTATGGAGTGGGGGGGGGGGGGGGGTGGCCAAGGCCCACCCTAAGCAATATGTGGCTACGCCATTGGGGGTGGGTTCATTGGAAAACCACTATGCACATGAAAACTATGGAAACCTACGCATACCGTCCGATTTGGTGCATTTCATATAAAAAGCGGTGTCATGATCGTAAATAAGGTGATGCATCACGCGGGATTTTGATGCATCACGTAGGAAATTTGATGCATCACGCAGGATTTTGATGCATCACGCGGGTAATATTATGCATTTGTGGTGGTGCAGTACGGTTTTCACAAGTTTTCAGGTGCATTGTGGTTTTCCATTGAACCTCCCTCTATATATATATATATATATATATATATATATATATATATATATATATATATATATATATATAGAGAGAGAGAGAGAGAGAGAGATTGAAGTTCAATTGAGAACTTTTATGCACCGAGGCACCTCTAGGAACTTTTGTGCACCAAAGAATCAAATAAGAGTGCACTAAAAGTATTCCTGGAATATTGAATGTGTAAAAAATTAAATATATGGAATTAATTATAATAGGTAAATTAGAATTAAATAAGGAATAAATATTCAAAAAAAAGTAACCACCTCCTCATATCTCTCTCTTTCTTTATTTCTCTCTCTCTCTCCCCACCCTATCCACCACCACCATCACCTTGGTTGTAACCACCTCTCCACTGTATCTCTTTCTTTCTCTCTCTCTCTCTCCACCGTATGCATCGAGGAACCCCGCCAACCACTACCGCCACCGCGATAATGATGAACATGATGAACATGAGATGCAACCGATGATGAACAATATGAAGAACACGATGAATGAAGATGATGATGATGAACACGTTGTTGCATTCATTGGAACAATGATGAACACTATGCATAGATGAACGATGATGATAAACGATGAATACGAAGATGATAAATGATAAATGATGAATACGAAGATGATGATTAACAGTTATGCATCACGAATTGTATAGATTTTGTATAGATAAAATCGATATGCATTACGAATTGAACGATTAATATGAAATGCATCAATATCTCCATCATTATTCTTTTTGAATTTGTGTGACTTTTGTTAAATTTGGAAGTAATCAATTGAATTTTTTTTAACATTTATTATTTAGTTATTTGTTAAAATATTAAATTTAATGAGGTATGCACAATACCCAAAATGCCCTTCCATGTTTTTTTGTAATGCACAAGATGCATAAAATTGTACAATTATTTACCCTTTTGTCGAATCTTATGAATCTTGTTGCATCCTATGCATCTTATGAATCTTATTGAATCCTATGAATTTGTCGAATCTTATGAATCTTGTTGCATCCTATGCATCTTGTGCATCTTGTTATAAAAACTACGTACTATGAACCTTTTGAATGTTCTGAATCTTAAATAGACACTTCTATGAACCTTTTGAATCATATGAATCATATTACAAACACTTGTTGATATATATGAATGATTATATGTATTTTTTTATTTGTTCACAACGTGCACAACGAATAACTTGTTCACAATGGATCCCATCCCTATATATATATATATATATATATATATATATATATATATATGTATGTATGTATGTACGTATTTATCATGATTTCCTATATGATTAATATTATTATTTTAATTACTTCATTGTCCATAAATAACACCTCAATTGCATTACATTCTTCACACTACAACTAGCTTCCATCTCAATTCTTGATACTTGGTTATTTCTTCGTCAATAATTTTACCAAGCAGTTTTATTAACAAAGAGAGTGAATAAGTAGAAAAATGGGGATGTTGAATGTGCTCAACATATGTCTGCTTATTTCTTCAGTTTTCATTGTCTTAGCAGCCGAATTCTTTCAACAGGCTTATCTTGTTTACATTGGATCTCTTCCCGAAGAAGACGAATCCTTACCTTCATTACATCACTCTAAAATTATTAAAGAAATAACAGAACCAAGGTACACGTACCTTTGATTAAACTTTTAGATATAAAACTGTACCTTCTTGTTAATATCTTCTGTGATAACCTGCAGTTTTGCGGCGAAAGTTAGCTAGTAAGCTACTTGTTCAGTCAAATTATTTAAATTAATTTTGGGGATTTATGAATTTAGCATTGCTAAAAGCAGCCAGCCACCAAGGATGAAATAGAGAAATGTTTTTTAAGGACTATTGGTTATTTACCAAGCTAATTTATTAATCTGTATTTAGGGAGAGTTGAGATCAATAAAATTTTGAAGGAAAGGAATTATTTCTTAGAAAGCAATCTTCTGTGTTTTGAAATCTGAACTCCTGATCTACCATTACATGCATGAACTGAGGTAGATCCTAACCACCATAGAAATCTCCATAGAGCAGCTTGCTCCGGCCATGCCAGTTTAAGAATAATTAATTAAAGAACCTGCCTTGAACCTTCATCAAGCAAAACAGTTAAAACCATTTATATTTTAAATTATAAACTGCAACTTTGGTAGAGTCGTGAGGTAACCCTGAATGAAATAAAGATTAAGAAGTTGTTTCCATGCGCGCAGTTAACATTTTTACAATTTTAAAAGTATTACTTTGGATACCCGGAAGTGTGTTCCGGACTAAGTTTTAAACTAGTAGATCCATGATAAAAACAATGACATGCATCAGAAGGTGCAAGATATGTTTCGACAGTATAATTAATGAGTTAATTTATAGGGTACACAAGTTTTATAATTAAGGAGGTGTATTTAAGCATATACATGCATGTGCTTGGCTAATATTGATGGTTATTGGTTGAACACCTGATGGGCAGGTTTTGATGAGATCCTCACAGTATTTCCTTGCCAAAAGCTTCGACAGCAGACAACAAGGTCGTGGGACTTTATGGGGGTTTCAGACAGAATTGAACGACACCCTGCTATTGAGAGTGACGTCATGATAATCGGAGTCATTCATCGATAGTGGCATATGGCCAGAGCTTTAACGACGAAGGCCTTGGTCCCGTTCCCCGAAAGTGGAAAGGAGGATGTCACGGTGGAAAGAATTTTATAAGTATGTAAATATTAAAAGTTTACTAATAAAGAGAGAGTAGTTTTCAATTTTATTTTTTTATCAATATTTTTTTATTTTTGATCGATTTACACGTTTATTGTTATTAAAAAAAGCATTTTTATGTGTATTGTGCTTTAACTAATTAACTATATGAGATTCTGTGCATGAAAACAAGAGTTAAAAATTATTTTCATCAGCAAAAAAAATAAAATTATTATTTTAATTTAGCGTTTATGCATCAACAAAAATTTTTTAAAAAAAAATAACAATAAATATTAACAATTATTAAAAGTAAAAAAGTTGAGGAAAAAAATAAAATTTTAAATTGGTTCTGTGTTTCCCTATTTAAAAATACAAAGTACTATGTGTGTATTTGTGAACACACGAGATTCGTATGTAAATATGCTGCAAAAATGAAGTTTTTATTAAAAAAAAAAATCATATTTGAAGCTACAAATAATATAACACTATTTGTAAAAAAAAATTACGCACATTCACACCTTTTAGCATCTCAAAAGTCATGTGAACGTGAAGAATTTAATGTGAACATGCTTAATCTGAACATACATTTACAACCGTGACGTTCATGTGAACATGCAAGTTTCACATAGTTATATATATTTAAGATCAATGGGATACCATATCAAGTGAACATGTTTAATATGATAAAATGTTTAATTTCATATGAAAATTGCAATATACACATGTTCAAATGTACATTATTATTGATCGATTCGCATTGTTTACATGTTTATTATGATAAAATAATATGGTAAATGCAAAATAACAATATGCACATGTTCAAAGGTGCAATATGTATGAACATGTGCATGTTGCACTTTTGCATTAAATTAAACGTTTAAACATTTTTAACGTAACGAATATAGAAAGGATGTGAATTAGTTAATCATAATGCAATTTTGAACATATGAATATTACGCTTTTGCATAAAATTTAACTTTTTATCGTAACGAACATGTTCATTAACTCCGGTGCCCGAGTCTAATACGGTACTCCATGTATCTCAACCCTATATATATATACACACACACATTGAAGAAGCGAAGATTCAAGGAAATTTATATCGTATGCATATGATTCAATTAGTATTGGTTATCCGATTCTCGAGTCTAATATTGTCTTGTAAAAATTAATTCAAGGTGAACATTAATAATTAATTGTTCTTAATTGTAATTTTACTTACCATCGAAAACATGCATGGTGTAGTTGTTTTTCATTGTATTGGGGAATGGGGATAGGGACATCTCTGCATGGACTTGGCATATTATCTTGTTTAGGGTATGCAGTCTTTCCTGCCCTCTCTTACTATACAGAGTCCATTGTTTTAATTTGGGAAATTAAGCATCTCTAATTTTCCCACCAGCTAGCTTATATATGTGCACATGCATACGTACACATCATCAACAGATCGATCTATGTGTCTTATGTTTTTAAAGATTGTAAAATATTTTAATTTAAAATTCGATCAAACATGAATTAATATTGGTCCATGAGTTTCATAACAAATCTTGAATTAATGAGGATGTTTTTTCCTAAAAGTAGTAGGAATTTTGTCCAAGTAGTTCATGAATTATATAGTAGAATGGACGAAAATGATCGATCACATGCATATGCAATGTGTGTGTGTGTGGGTATATATATATATATATATATATATATATATATATATATATATATATATATATATATATATATATATATATATATATATATATATATATATATATATATATATATATATATATGTATATATATGTATATATATTATCATTTTAATTATTTCATTGTCTATAAATAACACCTCAATTGCATTACATTCTTCACACTACAACTAGCTTCCATCTCAATTCTTGATACTTGGTTATTTCTTCGTCAATAATTTTACCAAGCAGTTTTATTAACAAAGAGAGTGAATAAGTAGAAAAATGGGGATGTTGAATGTGCTCAACATATGTCTGCTTATTTCTTCCGTTTTCATTGTCTTAGCAGCCGAATTCTTTCAACAGGTTTATCTTGTTTACATGGGATCTCTTCCTGAAGAAGACGAATCCTTACCTGTATTGTTAGAAACTAAATGTTATTGAAACTTAGTTAGATTATTAAGTAATATTAATATTGTAAATATGTATTAATATCCTAAGTCTAAGTACCGGTAATAAAAAAAAAACCGGTTTAAAGTAGTTATGATGTAACTGTTGTTATTCCAACTGTTGTTATTCCAACAGTTGCATATGAATGGTTGTGTCTGTTGGCACATAATCGAAGCCTATACATATGTATTAACAGAACAGATGTCGTGTATGATTTATCAGAAATACAATATAGTTAATTGGTGTATTTCAGTGTTTCCTTTTCTCTTGATTTCTTTCTGTTTTGGGCCGAAAGCATGAAGAACAGCAGTGGCATACAAGATGTTTTCAACAATCCATTTGCATCAGAATGTGAAGATCCATATGCTAGTAGAGTGTTGATGAACCTGGGACGTGTGAGATCAAACAATTGGTATCAGAGCAGGACAGACAACCCATCAACCGAAGACTCATGGATCAAGCAAAAACTGCAGCGTCTCAAATTGAAACATCACTAACAATCGCACAGAGAAAGCAAAGAAGATCTCGTTGTTATGTATGCAAGAAGAGAGGACATTATGCCTGAGATTGTCCATCGAAATCAAAGGGAAAACAGTGTGCATTCATAGGCGTTCCAGACCATATTCCCGCTTCAAGGAAGGAACAGACACCGTATGAACACAGAGACAAAATTTGTTTTGCTGGGGAATATATGCTAAAAGGAACAGAGCACAATAATTGGGATCACATATGGTATGTGAACTCTAAAATCTCCATACATATGTCTCCGAACAAGAAAGTGTTCAAATGCTTGAAAAATTGTTTCATAGTAAACGATAAAGATCATGAGGATAACTTTGTTTTTGCTCACGGAATTGGAGCAGTAGATATCACTACCAATTCAGCAACTTACACAATACCCTATGTCAAATATACTCCTGAGATTAATATTAATCTTTTGAGTTTGAAGCAATTGTTGCTTCAAGGGTTTGAAGTTGACTTGAATGATTTGAAATGTTCTATCACACATATGTTTGACCCATTTGGTTCATCCAAAGTGTTTGATGAATCAGTGGGAAAGAAACTTCAAGATAATTTTCTTGCAAATTATTTTGAAGAAATTGACAAGTCACTAGTTCTTGAAAAATCTCAGAAAAGTCTTTTTTTATCAAATCAGGAACAAAATGATTGGGAGATTAAGTCTCTCAAAGTTGACAACATAAGTGAATTTTTTAAGTTCCTGGATTTGATAAACAAAGATGAATTTGTTATGAAAAACAAGGAGGCATTCAAAAGAGCATTTGAGAGAATTATAGGATGGTATCATAAGACATACAACACTGCTGCACTTCAAGTCCCTTTGAAACTATTCGGAGTACAAATTTGCTTGCTAGACTTGTATAAGATTGTTACAAGTCATGGTGGCTACGAAAGAGTCACATGTCAAGAGAAGTGGAGAGGGTTAGCAAATGGCCTAGGCTTTCCCTCCTACTATGCGCCTGGTTTGATGAAGATATACGAAGATTACCTGTTTTTGCCTCAATGTTACTATGAGTTCACAAAGAAAGCCAAGTTATGGCCAGAAGATGTTGCTGAGAAGAGGCAACAAAATGATGCAGCAAAAGACTATGCTGATCAGTTTGGAACCAACATTGAGATGGAGGAGATTGAACACAGAACAAGCAATGTACCTGGATATGAAGACAGCATGAAAGTGGATGCTGAATATGTTGTTGTTTGAAGAACAAATGCTGAAAAGTTTCATAACATTTAGGAGGTGAATGTTAGAAATTAAATGTTATTGAAACTTAATTAGATTATTAAGTAATATTAATATTGTAAATATGTATTAATATCCTAAGTCTAAGTACCGGTAAAAAAAAAACCGGTTTAAGGTAGTTATGATGTAACTGTTATTCCAACAGTTGCATCTGATGGTTGTGTCTGTTGGCACATAATCGAAGCCTATACATATGTATTAACAGAACAGAATGTCGTGTGTGATTTATCAGAAATACAATATAGTTGATTGGTGTATTTCAGTGTTTCCTTTTCTCTTGATTTCTTTCTGTTTTGGGCCGAAAGCATGAAGAACAGGAGTGGCATACAAGATGTTTCAACAATCCATTTGCATCAGAATGTGAAGATCCATATGCTAGTAGAGTGTTGATGAACCTGGGACGTGTGAGATCAAATATTCATTACATCACTCTAAAATTATTAAAGAAATAACAGAGCCAAGGTACACGTACCTTTGATTAAACTTTTAGATATAAAACTGTACCTTACCTGCAGTTTTGCGGCGAAAGTTAGCTAGTAAGCTACTTGTTCAGTCAAATTATTTAAATTAATTTTGGGGATTTATGAATTTAGCATTGCTAAAAGCAGCCAGCCACCAAGGATGAAATAGAGAAATGTTTTTTAAGGACTATTGGTTATTTACCAAGCTAATTTATTAATCTGTATTTAGGGAGAGTTGAGATCAATAAAATTTTGAAGGAAAGGAATTATTTCTTAGAAAGCAATCTTCTGTGTTTTGAAATCTGAACTCCTGATCTACCATTACATGCATGAACTGAGGTAGATCCTAACCACCATAGAAATCTCCATAGAGCAGCTTGCTCCGGCCATGCCAGTTTAAGAATAATTAATTAAAGAACCTGCCTTGAACCTTCATCAAGCAAAACAGTTAAAACCATTTATATTTTACATTATAAACTGCAACTTTGGTAGAGTCGTGAGGTAACCCTGAATGAAATAAAGATTAAGAAGTTGTTTCCATGCGCGCAGTTAACATTTTTACAATTTTAAAAGTATTACTTTGGATACCCGGAAGTGTGTTCCGGACTAAGTTTTAAACTAGTAGATCCATGATAAAAACAATGACATGCATCAGAAGGTGCAAGATATGTTTCGACAGTATAATTACTGAGTTAATTTATAGGGTACACAAGTTTTATAATTAAGGAGGTGTATTTAAGCATATACATGCATGTGCTTGGCTAATATTGATGGTTATTGGTTGAACACCTGATGGGCAGGTTTTGATGAGATCCTCACAGTATTTCCTTGCCAAAAGCTTCGACAGCAGACAACAAGGTCGTGGGACTTTATGGGGGTTTCAGACAGAATTGAACGACACCCTGCTATTGAGAGTGACGTCATGATAATCGGAGTCATTCATCGATAGTGGCATATGGTCAGAGTCAGAGAGCTTTAACGACGAAGGCCTTGGTCCCGTTCCCGGAAAGTGGAAAGGAGGATGTCACGGTGGAAAGAATTTTTATAAGTATGTAAATATCAAAAGTTTACTAAAAAAGAGAGAATAGTTTCCAATTTTATTTTTTTATCAATATTTTTTTTATTTTTGATCGATTTACACGTTTTTTGTTATTAAAAAAAAGCATTTTTATGTGTATTGTGCTTTAACTATATGAGATTCTGTGCATGAAAACACGAGTTAAAAATTATTTTCATCAGCAAAAAAAAATAAAATTATTATTTTAATCTAGCGTTTATGCATCAATAAAAAAATTTTAAAAAAAAATAACAATAAATATTAACAATTATTAAAAGTAAAAAAGTTGAGAAAAAAAAGATTTTAAATTGGTTCTGTGTTTCCCTATATAAAAATACAAAGTACTATGTGTGTATTTGTGAACACACGAGATTCAGATGTAAATATGTTGCAAAAAGAAGTTTTTATTAAAAAAATTCATATTTGAAGCTACAAATAATATAACACTATTTGTAAAAAAATTACACACATTCACACCTTTTAGCATCTCAAAAGTCATGTGAACGTGAAGAATTTAATGTGAACATGCTTAATTTGAACATACATTTACAACTGTGGCGTTCATGTGAACATGCAAGTTTCACATAGTTATATATATTTAAGATCAATGGGATACCATATAAAATGAACATGTTTAATATTATAAAATGTTTAATTTCATATGAAAATTGCAATATACACATGTTCAAATGTACATTATTATTGATCGATGCACATTGTTTACATGTTTATTATGATAAAATGTTCTATTAAATGAAAAATAACAATATGCACATGTTCAAAGGTGCAATATGTATAAAAATGTGCATGTTGCACTTTTGCATGAAATTAAACGTTTAAACATTTTTAACGTAACGAATATAGAAATGATGTGAATTAGTTAATCATACACTACTAAAAGTGTCATTTAATGACACATACTTTTAGTGACACAAAAAAAGTGTCACTGTATCTTACCTTTAGTGACACTTATGAAAGAGAGTAGGTATAGAGCAATCTTTTACTCACACTTTTCCTAAATTACTGACACAAACACATACATTATTATTAACTATATATCTATACTCACTCCACTTTTATCCACTCTTTTTGTTGTCAAAAAAGTGTCACTATAGGTATCATAATCATTTACCTACACAACAAAAAAAGTGGTTAAAAGTAGAGTGAGTATAGATATATAGTGACTAATAATGTATATGTTTGTGTCACTAATTTAGAAAAAGTATGGGTAAAAGATTGCTCTATACCTACTCTTTTTCATAAGTGTCACTAAAAGTAAGATATATTGACACTTTTTATGTGTCACTAAATGACATTATATAATGCAATTTTGAACATATGAATATTACGCTTTTGCATAAAATTTAACTTTTTATCGTAACGAACATGTTCATTAACTCCGGTGCCCGAGTCTAATACGGTACTCCATGTATCTCAACCCTATATATATATACACACACACATTGAAGAAGCGAAGATTCAAGGAAATTTATATCGTATGCATATGATTCAATTAGTATTGGTTATCCGATTCTCGAGTCTAATATTGTCTTGTAAAAATTAATTCAAGGTGAACATTAATAATTAATTGTTCTTAATTGTAATTTTACTTACCATCGAAAACATGCATGGTGTAGTTGTTTTTCATTGTATTGGGGAATGGGGATAGGGACATCTCTGCATGGACTTGGCATATTATCTTGTTTAGGGTATGCAGTCTTTCCTGCCCTCTCTTACTATACAGAGTCCATTGTTTTAATTTGGGAAATTAAGCATCTCTAATTTTCCCACCAGCTAGCTTATATATGTGCACATGCATACGTACACATCATCAACATTTGTCTTATGTTTTAAAGATTGTGAAATATTTTAATTTAAAATTCGATCAAACATGAATTAATATTGGTCCATGAGTTTCTTAACAAATCTTGAATTAATGAGGATGTTTTTGCCTAAAAGTAGTAGGAATTTTGTCCAAGTAGTTCATGAATTATATAGTAGAATGGACGAAAATGATCGATCACATGCATATGCAACGTGTGAGTGTGTGTGTGTGTGTA
This sequence comes from Centrapalus pauciflorus, assembly GCA_020465985.1. Lineage (NCBI taxonomy): Eukaryota > Viridiplantae > Streptophyta > Magnoliopsida > Asterales > Asteraceae > Centrapalus > Centrapalus pauciflorus. The sequence goes on along the minus strand of JAANYP010003239.1, from coordinate 1,018,437 downwards.
TATATATATATATATATATTATCATTTTAATTATTTCATTGTCTATAAATAACACCTCAATTGCATTACATTCTTCACACTACAACTAGCTTCCATCTCAATTCTTGATACTTGGTTATTTCTTCTGTCAATAATTTTACCAAGCAGTTTTATTAACAAAGAGAGTGAATAAGTAGAAAAATGGGGATGTTGAATGTGCTCAACATATGCCTGCTTATTTCTTCAGTTTTCATTGTCTTAGCAGCCGATCCACAACGAAAGGTTACTAGCTGCTATATGTTTATAATATCGTTCTATAAATCATGTATTCACACACATGCATTTTTATATACCTAATTCAACTTCAAATATTTAACTTATTCGAGAAGGAGGAAGTATTTACCGAATATTACTTCTAGGGTTTCTTTGCATTTGCATAGGAAACAAAGCATCAACATGCATGACAACATTTCTTTCTTTCTTTTTTCCCTGCTTAGATGATGCAAATATAATTCTTGTACATGATCGTATGTGTGAAGAATGCACTCTAAGTAGAAGGATATCCAAATTATGAATCTGATGTTAATTCCTGGAGCAGGTTTATATTGCTTACATGGGATCTCTTCCTGAAGAAGACCAATACTCGCCTTCATTGCATCACTCTAAAATTGTTAACGAAATAACAGATCCCAGGTAGCTAGATCTTTGAATTAAAAGTTTTTAGAATGTAAAACTATAATTTCTTGTTCATATCCTCTAAAATGACCTGCAGTTTTGCTGGCAAATCGTTGATAAGGAGTTACCAAAGAAGCTTCAATGGATTTGCAGCATATCTCACTGAACAAGAACAGCAAAAGTTGGCTAGTAAGTTAATTGATCGTTCAAATTATTTTAATGACCTTTAACTTTAAATCTTGGGGTACGTTCAGTCGTTCATTTATATATTTGGCCTATTAAAAAGCAGCACCAAGCAAGAAATGGAGAAATGTTTTTGAAGAACAGGTCGTTGCATATCGATATGCTGAACTAATTTATTAATATTATTTTAGCTAGAGTAAGGTTCAACGAACTTTTGGTGATAAAAAATATTTCTGACAGAGTAATATTCTCTGTTCTAATCTACCATTACACCATAGAAATCTCCATATATCAGTTTGCTCCAGTTCCATGACTTTACATGCATTGAGCTTTCATCAAGCAACACTGTTAAAAAAAAAATTTGAAACTTTCGTATAGTCGTGAGGTAACCAGAACAAAAGATATAACAGGAAGTTGTTTCCATGTATCTAATTTCTTCTACAACACCACAAATTAATTAAGTGTCTACTACTTTAATGTGGATATTCATAGTCTTCCAGACTAAGGTTATAACTAAAAGAATATTCATAATAAAAACAAGGGAAAATTTCACAAAAAACATTAAACTACAAGTTTTTTTTCGATTAAGTCCCTCAATCAATTTTTTTGTCTGATAAGTCCCTTAACTAAATAAAAATCATAAATTTGGTGTTTTTTTCAAGAAAAGTTACCGGTAACCTGTTAAGCGGGTTGCAATTGGTGACGTGGATTTTAAATCTATGATTTTTTTTCGATTAAGTCCCCCAACTAAATAATTTTGTCTTATAAATCCATTAACTAAATTATTTTGTCTTATAAATCCCTCAACTAATTTTTTTGCCACATAAATCATTTATCTTGATGAAACTCATGTTATTTGTTGTTTTATCAATTTAATGATTGTTCAATTGACACTCACATAACACATATGTGGATGCAAAAAAAAAAAAAAACAAAATGATAAATCAAAACGATCATTTTTATTGTTTAAAGTTTAGTCGGGATGAACTAGTTAAAATATATTTAAAAATTATGGTCTAGACAAACATAGGATCGAAATAATCATCATTTATATTATTATATCAAACAAACTTATATTATCTGGAATAACGGACTTTTAACAAAATTTATTATTTTGAAACAACCATCGTCGTTTTGAAAAAATATTGTTTTCAAACCAATTTATTTTGGTCTAGACAAACATGGCATGCTCTGTCATCATAATAAACATCGTCGTTTTTAAAAGTTAAAAAAAATTCGTTTTATTTTATCGAAAAGTTGAAAAGTTTAATTAGTTCGGGAACTTATAAGAGAAAAAAAATGAAATGGGGACTTAATCGAAAAAATTTTATACTTTGATGGTTTTTGCAAAATAGGTTTAAGCATGTTAACCTGTTATAACAGGTTAACGGACCAATTTAAAAGGTTTAAGCAGTTTGGGGACTTATCAGAAATAAAAAATGAATTGGGGACTTAATCGAAAAAATTTTGTACTTTGATGATTTTTTGCATAATTTTCCCTAAAAACAATGACTTTAGTAGGTAATAAATGTTTCAACAATATGCATATACATGTGCAATGCTACTACTGATGGTTATTGGTTGAACACCTGATCGACAGGTCTTGATGGGATCCTCACAGTATTTCCTTGCCAAAAGCTTCGACTGCAAACAACAAGGTCGTGGGATCGACTTCATGGGGTTTACAGAAAGAATTGAACGTCGCCCTGCTATTGAGAGTGACGTAATAATAGGAGTCATTGATAGCGGTATATGGCCAGAGTCGGAGAGCTTCAACGACGAAGGCCTTGGTCCCGTTCCCAAAAAGTGTAAAGGAGGATGTCACGGTGGAAAACATATTACATGTAACAAGTAAGTTTCAATGGTTAAATCGGTAAATTGTTGTAACATTTGAAGTCCAGTGCAATAAATCAAATCCAGATTCGTAATTAATTAAAAACAACTAAGGCCATTATACAAAGTATACTAATTAGTAATCCACGATGAAGAGGGCTTACAATTTTAACTCACAATCAATATTAGACGGGATACTATAATTTCGTTGTGTAATTTATTGTGATGCTTGTTATTTAGTTGTTTACCATTCCAGTAACAAACATTAAGAAGAAAGAGCAACGAATTCATCTCTAAAAATAGCTGATTTCAGGGATAAAATGAATATCACATATAACATGAGTATCTTCTGTAAATATGCATTTTTGCTTGGATGGATTTCCCTTGTATGCAATTGGATTTAAGACTTCTATTGTGAATATATGTATTAAGTCCACCAACGGTGCAACTTCTAATGGATCTAGATTAGGTATTACGATATGGATCGAGATATCTGTCTTGAATCAAGGTCCTTTGTCAATTCTAAAGAGAAAGGAGTTGGTTTTTAGGTGACATAAATATATAATAAGCATGATCCTTTTAAGCAACACTCATTGTTTATAAAATAAAATGAACCTGCATGCAGGAGGTTGGGATTACACATTTACACATGATCAAGTCTTTGTTAACAATGATAGAACATTGTGATGGAGCTTTATTGATCAAGGAGCTTTACTGATCAAGTTTATAATTCGTTTATCTTTTATGGTCTTCTAAAACAATTTGAAATTAAAATAGTTTTATTTGCTCATAATTTGTAGGAAGATCATTGGAGCTCGTTGCTATAGCGTTAAAATGGCTGACTTTTCTGCTAGAGATGACTACGGGCATGGTACTCATGTTGCTTCAATTGCAGCTGGTAATGCAGTGAAAAATGCAAATTACTATGGCCTGGCACAAGGAATTGCTAGAGGAGGTGTTCCTTCTGCAAGGGTTGCTGCATATATAAAGTTTGTGTCCATAAATCCTGTTACGTTACAGATATATTGTCAGCTTTTGATGATGCTATAGCAGATGGAGTTGACATAATATCAATTTCACTGGCGCTTACGCATCCAATTGAGCTGACCTCTGACCCATTTGCAAATGGTGCTTTTCATGCTATAAAGAAAGGCATACTAACAATTCATGCTGCGGGAAATAATGGTCCAAGTCCGTATACCATCACAAGTTTTGCTCCATGGATCTTCAGTGTTGCAGCTAGTGATACTGATAGAAGAATTATTGATAAAGTCATCCTTGGGGATGGTACAACTCTAGTGGTGAGTATTATAATTCCCTCCTACCTTGAATATTGCTCACACATAATTTGGCATTTAAATGATGTCCTGATGAACTGTTGTAGGGTAATTCAATTAATGCGTTTCCATCAAGTGATGAAGAATTGTTGCCTCTTGTTTATGGGCAAGAAGTGACAAGTGGGTGCTCCGAAACTGATGCAAGGTATATATCTAACTATACAAGAATAAAACAAAGGCATACAAATGACTAATAACATTTTGTTTATAGGATCTGTCAAACAAAGTGCTTAGACAGTAGACTTGTCGAGCAAAAAGTGGTTTTATGTGATCAAGGTGACCACCTAGATGAAGTCATCAAAGCCGGAGCCCTCGGTTGTATCATCCCAAATGGGGGAAATAATGCCTCGCTGGTCACGCCATTACCTGTTGCTGCCTTAAGTACAATCGACATGAAATTTGTCAAAACCTACAAAAACTCCATCAGGTATTGATGTCTCTAATAAACATAGTGATATGTTTGTGTTCATGTATTTTCTTAATGTAACACCTAATGGTTACTGGTATTTCAAACAGAGAACCAAGAGTTCAAATTTCAAAAAGTGAAGCTATTAATAATCCAAGTGCCCCTCGTGTTGCTTCCTTTTCTTCCAGAGGACCTATCACATCTATATCTGATATTGTAAAGGTACTTAACACTTATTGTCATAACAGATTAAAAAAATTTTATTACAGAAAATCGAGCTTCCTACAGACTCCATAGAACCAATAGGCACCTTCAAGGCTACACTTTGTCTAACTTTGTAAACTACTTGAAATTTCCACATTTCTTAGTTTTTTACACAGGCACACACACGCACATATTGTATCCTTTTTGTGTGATCCATGAAATATGCAATGTTATTATAGCCGGATGTAATAGCCCTCGGAGTGGAAATTCTAGCGGCCTTTTCACCAATGGGTAAAGTTCATCTCATTCCTTTTTTTAATTGTTCCATAGCATGGGAAATGGATCCTATCGAGAACAAAGATGCTGAATTTGCATATGGGTCTGGGCATATTGATTCTGTGAAGGCTAAAGATCCAGGCCTTGTGTATGAGACCTCTACAGAGGAGTACTTCAAGTTATGGTGCAACATATCTCAACACGTGAGCTGCACACCTAAAGAAATCAATTACCCTTCCATGGCAGTTCAAGTTGACACAGAATCTGCATTTGTGGTTTCTTTTCCTAGAACAGTGACGAATGTAGGTCAAGCTAATTCAACTTATGTTGCATCTATAAAAGGCGACTCAAATTTTAGCATCTTTGTTAAGCCCAACATACTACAGTTCAGAACACTGAACCAAAGAATGTCATTTACGGTGACTGTTAGGGGGAACGGAATTAAACCGCCATATACAATGGAGAGAGTGTCACTCTTTTGGGATGATGGAATTCACAAGGTCCGTAGTCCTGTTGTGGTGTATACCAGTGGTAGTCCTGTTGTGGTGTATAATGGGTTGACGACCACCACCTCTAATGGAGAAGAAACGTCATTCTCACCAATATTGTATTGTCAAACCTTTGTAATACTTTTCTTTATAGTTCTTTTATAAGACAAAATTTTGAACTTATTTACTTTCTTGTACTATATCTAGATTTGTGAAGACTCTATCATAATTATTTATTTGTAAGCAATGAAATTGTAAGCAATTGCTTGGATACATTATATATATACGATCTTAGCATATAGCTACTTCGGAAATCCCACTATTATGTTTTTGTGAAAATTTAAGAATTATTCCGAACCAATAATGTAATTACTGTGAAAAATAATTGAATGGTTAATGTAACATCTGTAAAACCGAACCGTCCAAATTTGTTATTTTGATAGTTGATCTTGTAGAAATATTAAGAGAATGTAAGAAAAGAAGATCAAAGATGAATTGCTACGAATTTGATTGCACGAATGAATGTGATGATACAACTGGGATGATCTATATATACTTGAGCTATTACTAATAGAATTGAAATCAGTTGTTAATAGTGATTAACTGATATCATCTAACTAACTAACTACTTCATTATTCACCCTCTAAGACTTGAACGTTAGTAACTAATACAAAAGATTAATATCACTACTTCTCACCCTCTCCACCTTGATTTAATTCTTTTGAGATAATACTTTCAGAGTCTTGAAACAATTCTGAAACTTGATTCCTGGCAAGACTTTAGTATGCATATACGCACCATCGTCATCTGTATGCACTTTCTCCACCTCAACAGTGCAGCTTAGCATTTATATGTTTAGTTCTGTCATGAAACACTTGGTTTTTGGACAAGTGTATGGCACTTTGGTTATCACACAGAACTAATAACACCTTACTTGAGTCAACTCCTAATTCAACAACAAAACCCTTCATCCAGATTGCTTCTTTTATCCCATCTGTCAATCTGTCAATGCTATATACTCTGCCTCTCTAGAAGACAATGCCACAACCTTTTGCAAAATTGACTTCCAACTTACTGTGCAACCCAACACTTGAAAGATACAGCCACTGATGGACCTTCCTATATCAACATACTTAGCATAGTCTGAATCTGTGTAGCCTACCACATTATTCATTGTATTAATCCATAATGCAAACCTACATTCTTTGTTCCTCTCAAATATCTTAGGACCCATTTCACTGTCTCCCAGTGTTTCTTACCTGGATTTGCAAGATATCTGCTCAGAATACCTGTGGCATAAGCTATGTCAGGCCTTGTACACACCATGAGATACATTAGACTTCCCACTGCTCTTGTATAAGGCACTTTCACCATTTCTTCCTTGTCACCTTCTGTTTGAGGACTATCTCTGTTTGACAGCTTAAAATGAGAGCCTAGAGGAGTTGATACTGGTTTTGCACAATCCATGTTAAACGTATGAAGTATTTTCTCAACATATCCAGCCTCAGTTAAAGTAAGAACTTTCTTCTTTCTTGTCTCTGAAAATCTCAATTCCCATAATTTTCTTTGCTGCCCTAATTCTTTCATCTCAAAATTCTCTTTCAGCAGAGCTTTGACTTTATCCACTTCTTCCTTACTTTTACATGCTATAAGCATGTCATCAACATACAAAAGTAAAAAAGATGAACTCACCAACAGCATACTCTTTATGATAGACACAACTATCAAAATTACTTCTCATAAAACCACTACTGATCATGCACTCATCAAACCTCAGATACCATCTTCTAGGAGGAACTTAGTACCATCACTCATTCAGTCATTTGTAGTATCAGGTTGCCTGAGCCAATTATTTCACAGGGGCTATCATCCCCAAGCATTACAGACCCCATATACACTTCTTGATAGTCTGTTAGCAGACCTTTGTTGTATGTCATGTGATGTGAACATCCTGAGTCCATGATCCAATCTTGACCATTGGAGTTAGAAGCAGCTACAAGAACATCACAGTTATCATATCCATTTGATGAATTATCAGCAGTTTGAACATTCTGACTTCTTGCATAATTTTCACTAGCCTTTTTCTTCTTCCATTCAGGACAATCTCTCCTTAGGTGGTTCCCAGACTGGCACCACTCATAGCATTTCTTTCTGCCTCTGGACTTTGATCTAGTAGAACCTCTTTTCTTATAGTCTCTCCTGTCTAACCTGCCTCTCACACTTAGGTTTTCTATCTGTTCCACTTTGGGGTCTGATCTCTTTTTAAGTTCCTTCGAGTTGATTGCAGCCAACACTTCTTCCATGGACAAGCTTTCCCTACGAAACATCAATGTATCAACGAAATGTTCATAAGTTGATGGAAGTGAAGTAAGAAAGATGATGGTCCTGTCTTCTTCATCAATCTTCACTTCGATGTTTTCAAGATCCAAAACCAATTTGTTGAACTCATCAACATGATAGAGTTTCGTGATATCATTTGAAAAGTATACAGTCTCCTTTTTAGATAGAGACGGTTGGCTAAAGACTTGGTCATGTATAGGCTCTCTAACTTCGACCATACTGCTGCTGTTGTTTCTTCCTTTGAAACCTCGAAAACTTGATCTCCCAAACTCAGTATAATGGCGCTATGAGCCTTCTCCATGATCTCATTACGTTCTTTTTCAGAAAGTGTCTCAGGTAGGCTTTCCCATCCACTTAGTGCACCCACAGTCCCTTGATGAACAAGAAGGGCTTTCATATTCATTCTCCACAGACTGAATGGTTCTTGCCATCAAATTTCTCCAAATCAAATTTGGCAGAAACCATTGTTGTCAGGAGGTCTGAACGTAGAGATCACCACTATGATCCCTGCAGTTGTCTAGATTAAGAGCCGCCGATTAACGAAGAGGGAATACAGATAGAGGAGGAGACCAGATTGCGTTTATCGCAACCTGGCTCTGATACCACTTGTAGATGAATTAAGAGAATGTAAGAAAAGAAGATCAAAGATGAATTGCTACGAATTTGATTGAACGAATGAATGTGATGATCTGAATTACAACTCAGATGATCTATTTATACTTGATTACTTGAGCTATTACTAACAAAATTGAAATCAGTTAATAGTGATTAACTGATATCATCTAACTAAGTAACTACTTCATTATTCACCCTCTAAGACTTGAACGTTAGTAACTAGTACAAAAGATTAATATCACTACTTCTCACAGATCTAATAAAAAGTTCGATCTCAGATAATAGAAATCTAAAATTTGTAATTTATCGAATTTAAATAATAACATATAATATGTATACAGAACAATTAAATTGGCTATGAGAATGATGCGTGAATTAACCTGGTGTAACTATGTGGCCACATTTTGGATGCTAAGGGTGCGTTTGGTTCGCGGATTTCCTGGGATTCACTGAGATTTGCATTTAAAATCCTGTGTTTGGTTCGCAGATTTCAGTAGGGATTTAAAATCCCAAGATTTCTTAAATCCCTCCCTTCTTTGTTATTTAAAATCCCAGCCTCCCCCTAGGATTTTAAATCTCAGTTACTTTGCATTTGTCAGATTAACAAATTTTTTCTATAATATAATAGAAATTCTTTTACAAAATCCTGACAAATGCAAATGCTGCATAATGCAAATCCTTTGACAAAATACAAATCCTAGAGAAAAAATCTACGAACCAAACGCCCCCTAAGAATATGACTGAACATAAAATATATAAACTAAATATTCTAATGGGAATCATTTTTAATAGATAAAGAATACATATATTTTGTAAAATAAATATATTTTAAAAAATAAAAAAGTATAACTAAAAATAATATTTAAAATTTAAAATTAACATTCAAAATTTAAACAAAACTAAAAATTCAGGGAAAGAACCAAAACTGAATTACTTAGTTGAAAAACCAAAATTGTTATTGAAAAAAATGGTAAAATTGTCATTTAAAAAAAGTTATGAGAAAGAGTGATCATTCCTGCAAGTAAATAGTGTTTTGAGGGACCATTTATGTAATTTTTAAATATCATGGATCATATCCATAATCGACCAAACCACAAGGATCATTTGGTTTAATAATAATAATAATAATAATAATAATAATAATAATAATAATAATAATAATAATAGAATTAAATAGAAAAAACTAGTCGAGGGAACAAAACTAAAATGAACTACAAACTTGAGGAACCAAAGTTCATTAAAAAAAGGGTAAAATGGTCATTATAAAATATTTATCCATTTGATTGTTAAAGTTAACGGCAATGAGACCGTTTTTGCAAGTAAATAATAAAAATAAAGACAGTTTATGCAAAATTGAAACCACAATGACCTTATCTAAAGTTTTGTGCAAACCACATGGACTATTTTTTGTAATTTACTCTAGTTTTTTTTATCTATTCACATGATTTTTTTGTAATTATACTTGATAAAACTCATGATACCAATTTATATTAATTTAAAAATGTTACTTTACACATTTTTATGTAAAAGATTATTTAATAAAATTCATTTTAGTTCGAGAGTATATCACTCATTATGCAATACATCAGAAGTTACTGACATTAAAAAAACTTAAAAAAATTTTATCATAAACATTTTTTAATTAACATTATAAAAATTATATATAAAATTCACATACATTCAGATCTCCTAAGTCATTAAAAATAATGTGAATGTACACTTACATAATTTTGCATGTATGTTTACATTTTTATTTTGCGTGATTTCATTTACTTACAATTAGTAAATGTGCGTGAAATTTATATCATTTTTTTAATGTTATTTAACCATGCTCATTAGGAAAAAATTTCGAAATTTTTTTTTAAGTAGTATCTTCCGGTGCGTTGCATAATAAGTGATACTTACTAGTTACTATATATATATATATATATATATATATATATATGGTTCAATGGAAAACCAAAAATCTACATGCACCACCACAAATGCGTCACAATTCCCGCGTGATGCATCAAATTCCCGCGTGATGTCACCTGATCCAATGACTATAAAGTGGTTTCCGGGTTTTTCGATGCATATAAGTTTTACATTGAACCCACCCATATATATATATATATATATATATATATATATATATATATATATATATATATATATATATATATATATATATATATATATATATATATATATATATATATATATATATATATATATATATATATATATATATATATATATATATATATATATATATATATATATATATATATATATATATATATATATATATATATATATATATATATATATATATATATATATATATATATATATATATATATATATATATATATATATATATATATATATGTATATATGCAACTTTTTTCATAAACATATTTTAATCAACATTACACAGATAATATATATTTTTCGCACATTCACACATTTTAAGTTCATGAAATCATATTATGCATCACATAAATGGATGTTGACATATATGCAAAATTATGTAAGTGTACGTTCACATCATTTTTTAGGAGTTGAGAAATGTGTATGTATCTGAAATTTACATTATCTTCATAATGTTAATTAACACATGTTTATAAAAAAATTATAAAGTTTTTTTTAATGGTGGTACGCTACATATTAAGTGTATATATATAGTGGGATTTCTCGTCGATCGGATTTGTTAAGACAATTACCCAGATAAAATTTGGGTGTGCAGCCCATGGGATTCAAAAACTAAATGGAAATTGGCTGTTTATTCAAAAACATATTGGATATGTTATTAAATAAAAAGAGCAAATGACCAAAAATAGTAAAAAGTTTTAACATTTTTATCATTAATGGTAACATTATTTGATTTTTATTATTTATAGCAACAACTTTTTATCATTTATAGTAACAACTTTGTATTTTTTTTTTCATTCATATTATATATAATTGTGAATAAATAATCAAATATTATCTATCCGTAAATATTCAGAATATAAATTTGGTTTATTTTGGTGTTTATGAAATGTTAGAAAACTTAATAGAATTTAAAAAAAAAAGTATGTTTTAATTTGATATGTTACTATTATTGATAAAAATCTGAAAAGATGTTACTATTTTTTATAACTGAAAAGTTGGTGACCTGTTAAACAGGTTAGCAGGTCATACTATTATTGATAGATTAATAAAAAGTTGTTACTATAAATGATAAAAAAAAATAAATAATGTTACTATTAATGATTAAAATGTCAAAAGTTCATTGTTTCAAATCACTAATTCTAGGCCCATATAATAAACAATTAATTAGCATCATATATGGGCATTTAGTATATATAGTATTAATTTGATATTTAATATACCATTTGATAAGAGTTTTTTTTTTTAATGCATCATTTACTCAACATATAGTACACCATTAAAATCTCATTTAATCTCACATCCTAACATCTTATAAATAGGCATATATATTTCTAACAAACATTCACATCCATGTTTTGAATTCTAATAGTGATATTTTTTTGGATTAGAATGAAATTTTATTGTGCGTTAGTTATTGTCATGGTATCGATGATGATACTAACAAGAAAGGTGAAACCACAAGATATTTGCAACATTAATGATATTGAGGATTGTGATTCATCACTTTACAACCCTAGGATACCACCATCCCCAATATGTTGTGGAGAATTGAAACAACACACGGATTGTTATTGTGACTACAAAAGCGAATTCCGCGGTATAGATGTTTTGTATAATGCTTGTCATACCAAATTGCCACCAATAATTGTATGTACGGCTCATATGTATGGACGTTGATGTTTAATAAAACGATGCGTGCATGTCCAAATACATATATATTGTTTGTTTAACGTACAGAGCATTAATTCGTTCAAATTAACATTTGATAATGTTTTTAATGTGCATCACCTTTTTATATATATATATATATATATACTCGACATTCAATACACCATTAATGCCCATTTAATCTCATGCCATAATTAAACATCGATCTTATAAACACGGTAAGCATATCAAACAACCATATGATTTTTTTTTGAAGTTAATTTTATGGTGTTCAAGCTAGTTATTGTCATCGTTATGATGAATGATAATGATACTAAGGGCCATGATACTAACTAGAAAAGTGAAACCAGTGGTCTGTGACATTTGATTGTGCTAACCTGAAGGCTGAAGATGCCACCGCCCCAAGATGTTGTAACTTGTAAAGTTGTAATGAATTGAAACAACATGTATTCCAACGATATGATATGTTTTGCTACCTAAATACTAAGGCCACAGGGAGTGGATGTCGTAGATGCCATGGATGCCACCCAATACTGCAGTCACGTCAGCGTCAGCGTCACGTCAGCTTTGCCATTGTTTGTCATTTTGATGTCATTCCGAGGGTGTGGATGTCATTCGATTTATTTTATTTTCATTTTAAACTTGAAATTAAAATATTGAAATTAAAATAACTTAAAATAAATAATATTAAAATTAAATATATCATTAAAAATTAAAATATTCAACTTAAAAATATAAACATTACAATGAAAACTAATCTACGCAAAGTCTTGGTCTGAATATTCGTTTTCAATATCATCAACCGGATCAACGTTGAGATCAATGTTTTGAACACCCAAAATATGTTCAACCAAGTCGGCACGAAGATTATGATGCACTTCGGTTTTACGTATCTCCGAATGTCTCGACATATACGCACTACGCTACCGATCTCCGCTGATATTGTTGTTGGAGTTACTTCGTTTTCATCATATTGACATATTGCATTCCCTTCATCTTCTATAATCATGTTATGCAATATGATACACGTATACATTACTTTTGTCATTTTCTCCACATGATAATAAGGTGACGCGTACTTCAATATTTGTCAACGCTTTTTGAGAATACCGAACGCTCGTTCCACATCTTTTCGAGCTCTTTCTTGGAGAGCGTTCCACATCTTTTCGAACTCTTTCTTGGGCCACCTTAAATCTTTTTCGTTTAGCATCAATTGGAGCCGAAAATGATTTCACGAATGTGGCCCAATCAAGGTATATCTCATCAACAAGATAGTATCCATACTTGTACGTAGAGCCACGAATTTCAAATGGACATTCGGGTGACGTGCCGTCATAAATTTTGTTGAATAGTGTTGACATATTCAACACGTTTATGTTATTATTTGACCTTAGGGCACCGAAGAAAGCATGTCAAACCCAAAAATCTTGTGAAGCTACTGCTTCAAGTATGACTGTTGGGTGACCATGATCACCACGAGTGTATTGATCCATATACACATTAGGACAATTTTCCCAACTCCAACGGAGACAATCTAAACTTCCAAGCATACGAGGAAAGCCATGAATGCTAGAATGATGAGCATATAATTGTTGTATATCATTATAGTTAGGTCTGCGTAAATATTTAGGGTCATAAACTCGCAGAATATACTAACAAAATTTATCAATACTTTAACTTGCAACACGAGAAGACATTCTGAAACTCTCGTCCAAACCATTTGCGGATGTGTCGTATGCTAATTGACGAAGAGCGGCCGTACATTTTACATATTATCTTTATAATGTTAATTAACACATGTTTATGAAAAAAAAATTATAAAGTTTTTTTAATGGTGATTACTTCTGGTGTGCTACATATTAAGTGGTACTCTCTCGGATATATATATATATATATATATATATATATATATATATATATATATATATATATATATATATATATATATATATATATATAGGTTCAAGTGAGTATCACTCATTACGCAGCGCACCAGAAGGTACCACTCTTAAAAGTAATTTTTTTGAAAAAAATTTTCATGAACCTGTTTTAATAAACATTACACAGATGATATATGAATTTCACGCAAATTCAAACACTCTAAGTGCATGAAATCACGCATCACATACATGCAAGTTTACATATATTCAAAATTATGTAAGTTTGTGTTCACATCATTTTTTAAAAGCTAGGAGATGTGAATGTATGTGAAATTTACATATAATCTTCATAATGTTAATTAAAACATGTTTACGAAAAAAAAATTTTAAAAAGTTTTTTTAAAGGTGGTACCTTTTGGTGCGCTGCATAAGGGTGGTACTCTCTCGAACCATATTCTATATATATATATATATATATATATATATATATATATATATAGAATATGGTTCGTGTGAGTACCTAAAAAATGCAGAGTACCGTGAGTACCTGTGAACACACGGGTTTAAGATGTGAACATGCTCCGAAAAAAAGTTTTTTTTTAAAAAAAATTTTCATATTCATTTAGATACAAATAATATAAGCATATTTGTAAAAGAAATACACACATTCACACTTCGTAGCCTCTTAAAAATCATGTGAACGTGGAAAAATTCATGTGAACATGCTTAGCTGTGAACATACGTTCACAACAGTGCAGTTCATGTGAACTTGCACGTTTCACATAGTTATAGTGTGTGTTTATGTGTGATTTTTTGCAAGTAGTCTTATATTATTAATTTAAACATGATTATGAAAAAAAATTTCAAAAAAAATAATTTTAAGCGAGGTACCTCCGGTACTCCGCAAAACTAGTGGTACTCATTTGAACCCAAATCTATATATATATATATATATATATATATATATATATATATATATATATATATATATATATATATATATATATATATATATATGTATAGGGATAACTGCGTAAAAAACCCCAAACTTGTCGGTTTTTTGTGATTAAAACCTCAAATCATTTTTCGTTGCATAGAAAACCCCAAACTAACTAAAAATTCGTAAATTAAGGTTTTATCAATGGATTACCGGTTATTAATCCTACGTGGACCGGTAAATAACCTACGTAGAATAAATTTTAATTGTTGAAACCGGTTGTCAAGTATTACACATCATTTAAACCCCAATTGATAATTTTTAATTGTATTTTTTTAAACGGGGATACATCATCAACGGGGGTTTAAATGATGTGTAATACTTGGCAACCAGTTTCAACAATTTAAATTTATTTTACGTAAGTTATTTACCGGTCCACGTAGGATTTAAAACCAGTTTCAACCGGTTACCCATTGATAAAACCGTGATTTACTGATTTTTAGTTAGTTCGGAGTTTTTTATGCAACGAGAAATGGTTTGGGGTTTTAATCACAAAAAACTGACAAGTTGGTGGTTTTTTGCGCAATTATCCCATATATATATATATCGTATTTCTCGTCGATCAGAGTTTTTAAGACAATTACCCAGATAAAATTTGGGTGTGCAGCCCATGGGATTCAAAAACTAAATAGAAATTGGCTGTTTATTCAAAAACATATTGGATATGTTATCAAAAATAAAATGTTTCAAATCACTAATTCTAGGCCCATGTAATAAACAATTAACTAGCATCATTTATGGGCATTTAGTGTATATATATATATAGTATTAATTTGATATTTAATATACCATTTGAATGAGTTTTTATTTTTTAATGCATCATTTACTCAACATTTAGTACACCATTAAAATCTCATTTAATCTCACATCCTAACATCTTATAAATAGGCATATATATTTCTAAAAAACATTCACATCCATGTTTTGAATTCTAATAGTGATATCTTTTTGGATTAGAATGAAATTTTATTATGCGTTAGTTATTGTTATGGTATCGATGTTGATACTAACAAGAAAAGTGAAACCACAAGATCGTTGCAGCACTTCTGATATTGCGGATTGTGAATCATCACTTTTCAACCCTAAGATACCACCATCCCCAATATGTTGTGGAGAATTGAAACAACATACGGATTGTTATTGTTACTACAAAAGCCAACTGCATGATCCAATACATACTTTGTATAATGCTTGTCATACCAAATTGCCACCGATAATTGTATGTCCAGCTGATCATATGTATTGACATTGATATTTAATAAAATGATGCGTGCTTGTCCAAAATCCAAATACATACATATTGTTTGTTTAACTTACAGAGCATTAATTAATTCGTTATTAAGCAAATTAACATTTGATATTGTTTAATAGAGCATTAATTCGTTCAAATTAATATTTGATAATGTTTTAAATATGCATCACCTATATATATTCGAGATTCAATACACCATTTAATCTCATGCCATAAATCATAATTAAACATAGGTAAGCATATCAAACAACCATATGATTTTTTTTAAAGTTAATTTTATGGTGTTCAAGCTAGCTATTGTCATCGTTATGATTAGACATGACAATGGGGCGGGGCGGGGATCTCAGTTCTCATCCCCATCTCCGTTTCTTAATCCTCTTCTCCATCCCCGGCCCCATCCCCGTCGGGGAATGAGTTTTTATCTCCATCCCCGGCCCCATCCCCGTCAGGGAATGAGTTTTTATCCCCATCCCCGTCCCAATCGGGGATCCTCGTCGGGGAATCGGGTTTTTCAATTTCCTAATATATTATTAAGTTTAAACTATAAATAGTAATTTAGTTGAAAATTTTATGTAAATAAACTTTAAAACAAATCAATTTAAACATATTTGAGTTATTTACATATATAATTTATAATTTATAATGAAACTAAAACAAAGAAATGTTTGCAAAAGATTTACAAAACCACTAAATGAAAAAAAAAAACATTAGTATTTTACACTATAGAAAAGTCATATACAATAACATTTAATATATTATAAAAAATGTAATGAATAATTTACATTGTAAAGTTAAAAATATATAATAATCTATATTAAAACATAACACATAATCGGGGTCGAGGATTAAAGTGTCACCCATCCCCGCCTCATCCCCGTTAATTTAAATCGAGGATTCCCCGTCCCCGTCCCCATACCCGGTCAACTCGGGGTCGAGTTACGGGTTCCCCGTCGGGTATGGATTTTTTTGCCATGCCTAGTTATGATGAATGATGATGATACTAACTAGAAAAGTGCAACCACAAGTGGTCTGTGACGTTTGATTGTGCTAACCTGAAGATGCCACCGCCCCAAGATGTTGTAACTTGTAATGAATTGAAACAACATATATATATTCCAACGATATGATATGTTTTGCTACCTAAATACTAATAGATAGTTGTATGAGATTATATATGCTTGCATCCATTAGAAATCAATAAACTCGATCAAATCAATAGCAATAGCTTTCTGATTATAGCATGCGAAGCATGTTTAATATGTACAACTCTTGCTTAGTTGCTTCAATAAATATGGTACCCATTGTTGAGTGATCATTTCTAAGGACAATTTTTTAAATGATCAACTCCATGGGCCTTTTTGTTTGAAAGGTTAAGTTTGTGAGTTTTATAATGTGCTATTTATTTTTTTCAGAGATTAAACATCTCTAAAGTCTGAAAACTACGTCTGAAATTAAAGGATGTCTCAAGATATGAAATTAAAACACTCTTAAGTTGACTTCAGACCATTCTCCCTTTTAAAATTAAGAGGAATTTTCAGATGTATCAATCTCTTAACTCTGAATGCAAACAAACAATCTAAAATAAATTTAGATCTGAAATTCAGATCTCAGACCTATTTAAGAGGGTCTTAATGTAAACATAAGGGAACCTAAAAAATGATTGAATATTTAAACATAAACCATGTTCAAAATAATATAAGCTTTGAACTGTTTTTCTTTTAAAAAATGTTCTTTTGAATCTATTTAGGTGATGGTCTTTTATATAAATGATCATCATAAGTGATTGATTGTTGATTGCAATACTAATTGATAAAGGATAGCGTTGAATACTGAATGAATAATTGCATTTTCTTTTTACATCCTGATTTTGTATTCATATTTTCTAACCATTTATGAAATTTTATTTTAAACATTATAAATAGTTATAGGTTAAAAAGAACAGCTCCTTGGTTTTTTCTAATGACATATTTAATCAAAACCAGGAACAAGTTAGAAGTATGGGTAGTTTATTTACATCATTCAATTTTTTAAATAAGATTTTAATTATATTTTTAAGTAGTAACCAAACAACTTTAACAACATGGTTCCTCCCCTCCCCTCGTTCTTGTTACTATTATTTTTTCCCAGTTTCTGAGTCTAGCCGTTGTGTCCCGCCGAAATTCATTTCCCCCTTTCTTCAATATATTTATATACTATGATCTCCAAGAACAGGTCTTGAGACTACCGCATGACCGACGTAAGAGAACAGCTCTTGAGACTGCCGCATGACCGATTGACCACCCTAATTGCTCTCATCATTTCAAGTACTAGACAGCCCAAATAATTTTCTTCTAATTGTTCTTGGATTTTGATGCGATGTATTTGTATCTGTTGTTGGCTTCTGTTAGTTAGACTCCCCCTCTACTTTCTTAATTAGTTCTGTTATTGTCTTAATTTGTTGTTGATTTCTTATGATCTGTGATAGGATTTTACTATTAGCTTCTTAGGGGGCGTTTGGTTCGCAGATTTTCTTCCTTGGGATTTGCATTTTGTCAAAGGATTTGCATTATGCAGCATTTGTATTTGTCAGGATTTTGTCAAAGAATCTATATTATCTTTTAGGAAAAAATTTGTTAATCTGAAAAATGCAAGGTAACTGGGATTTAAAATCCTAGGGGGGAGACTGGGATTTTAAATAACAAAGAAGGAAGGGATTTCAGAAATCCTGGGATTTCAAATCCTTACTGAAATCTGCGAACCAAACACAGGATTTTAAATGCAAATCCCAGGGAATCCCAGGAAATCCGCGAACCAAACGCCCCCTTAGTATATTCTAGAAGGGGTATTCTAGTAATAATAATTGTAGTTAGCTATGTTGGAAAATCTATAAATAGGGGATGAAGGGAAGGAAGTAGTTGTGCAGAAAATATTGTCTAGAATTGTTAGGCTCTTAGCATTAGCTTTGAGAGAGCAATCATCTGATTGTGAGAGAGGGATAGTCCCTCGAACAATCAACTCATCTGATTGTAATTCTGTTTTCTGTTTCCAGCTATCAATTTCAGTATTATTGTGATTCAATCCCGTGTTCTCCAAAATTGATTTCTCAATCTGTATCAATCTGTTTTGCTCCATTCTGTTGCTTTCTACCTAATTCTTGATTTTTAGTTTCTTGATATCATTTTCTTCTAATAGTTGTTGAAATTTGATGTGATGTGTGTGTATCTGTTGTTGGCTTCAGTTCGACTCCCCGTCACACCACCGATTTGTGATGTACTTCCCTAATCTGTTTTGGGTAGTCTTTGCCCCCCCCCCCCCCCCCCCCATTCTGTTGCTTTCTACCCTATACTTAGTTTTTAGTTTCTTGATGTCATTCTCTTGTTACTTCATCATAATTTCTTTCACATAAAAATAGCTCTTCAACCGTACTTAAACTCCAAATTTCTTTCTTTTTTGCCATAGGAAGTTGCCGAGCTTGTGCGCAGGGCACATTTACTCTGTTCACTTAGTCGGGGCCGGTTAATTGATAGTGTCTGTGATGATTCTCTCATTCAGGTTATTTCCTTTGACATTGCTTATCCTTGACATCAAGTGCTAATATATGGCAAATGTAAAAAAGGTTCTTGACCTCTTTAGTTGCTGAAGAATCTGCTCCATTGATATCTTGTAATGATCATAGTGAACTGTTTTTAAGTATATATATAGTACCCATAGCTGATAGAAAGCCATTGTACTTTAATATAATCTTAAATCAATGATATTACTTTATAGGAAAATTGCATAAGTTAGAAAGCAAGTTTACAGGTTTTCCGAATTTTATAAACTAACTTTGAGTTCTTTACCAAATTTAGCAATCAATTTTTTATTTTAACCGATTTTGGAAAATATTTTCTCATGCTAAATAGAATCTGACTTTGAAAAAGGTTAAAAAGAATGTAGAGTAGGTACTGGGTGTAGAGCATTGACTAGAAAGCAAAGAAGATCTTGGCTCTTGGTCATGTACTAACTTTGAAAGCAAAGAAGATCTTGGATCTTGGCCCATGTTGTGCACAAAGATGTTATTAGGTTTGAAGTCTTTGAATACTAATTTTTGTTGTAAAAAGCTTTTGATCGATCTAACCTTACCCACACACGTGTTATCTTTTTGTGTATACTATGTTGTTGCCGCTTGTTGTGCACAGTTAATCAGTCTTTATTAGGGATGTTAATCGGGTGGCGTAATTGTTTTTTTTGCTATGTCAGTTCTAATTAAAAAGATTTTGTTAATTTGGTTTGATGTTAACAATTATAACTTTAAAATGTTAAATTGCAATTACAGTCTTCCCAAATACTTGATTTCCAGCAACATGATACTATCATTCAACAGTAAGAACTCAATAAGATAAAAAATGGTTGTGACCGTAAAACACATCAAAGAAAGGAATAGACTTATCTTTATATCTTACATTGAAAGTTTATAAATAGTTAAAATATTGTAACTCACAAATAATTTCCAAAGTAAGCATGTACTAACTTTGAATTGATAGTAAACATGTACTAACTTTTTAATTCATATTTACTTTGAAGAAGACAAACGCTACATGATTGAATCATGAACCCCGATGAACATAAACCATATGAATTATTTTCAATGGAATTCAATGGCTTAAAGATGTTACACACCACAAATGAGAAGGTTATTCATCAGAAAAACAAAAACCGTACACCGTAAAATCATGAATTCCGTTAACCATATGAAAAGTTTTCAATGGCTTCAATGTGTTAAAATCATCGCCTCATAAGAAATTCCTTCGAAAGTGGAAACCAGTTACCGACATTTCACACAGAGTTACGTAGTTCTTGTTTATCTCATGCAGATGACACCGTGTTAAACGTGGACTGAGTTAACCATATGAACAATTTATAATATGATTCGATGACTTTAAGACGTTAAACGCCACTCCTAGGAAGACTTTTCTTTAAAAAAAACATATTCTGTCGGGTTCACCGTTAAATAATCTAACGACGTCTTGTCCGTCGTTAAATCATGAACGCCGGATTGGTCGACGCAGATTGATTTCCTATTAATCCGGATGCTATGTTAGATTGAAATGACTAATGCGAGATTACAGGGGTGGCAATCTTGACCCAACGGGTCAAACACTTAAATGGTCCTATTGTAAAAAACTAAGATAGAACATAAGTTTTTTTAAAATATGAAAATGTATAAAACAATGTATTAAGAAAATTATTCTTTGAAAAAAATTTCAAATTTATGTAAAATTTATGACTTTTGGCCGTCAACGCGTTTGCTTGAATGAGCTCAAATTGTCACCCTTACGCGAGAACAAGATTCTTCCTAAATTACCCTTTTAATTATAAACACAGCTTTTTTAAATATAAATTCAAAAATACTCACTTGGCATTTAAAACCGGATTCACGGATTGGGTCAAAGTCCAACGGTCGGATCCCATTTTTCTCTCCCTGCCCCCACCAAAAAAAATAATAATAATCTCCAACGGTCGGATCCCCATTCTCCCCTCTTTGCCTCCTCTCAAACACGCACACACACCATCGACACACGCTCTCTCTCTATCCTCAGACCGGCGACAACCACCGTGCTTTTTCTCTCCGCCGTGACTCCAGTAACCACCAACTTCACCTACTCGTCTCCCTCGTGCTCACTCTCACTCGCTCGCTCGCTCTTCCTCTCTGCTCTTCGTCGACGGCCAAACCCTAGCCACCACCGTCACCTGACCACCACTCTCCTCAATGCTCCGCCTCTCTCCCTCGACAATCACCTCAAGTACTCATCTCTCGACGCTCACACACTCGTCTCTCTCACTCGACTACCGCAACCAAACCCTATCTGTCTCTCTCTTGGCTGCCACCACCACACAACCACCGCCGCTGACCAGGGCCGTTGTGGCCGTCCCTGGTGCAGAGCCGCCGGTAGAACCAGAATCGCCTCCGCCGTCCAAAACCCTAATATCAGGTATTATTTTTATCTCGTTTTTACTCTTGATTTGCTTCAGATTTATCATATGTAGCACTTGCAACAAATCAATTTCTAGATATCTTGACTCTGTTTTAAGATCATTTGCTTAATTTCATCTATCAATTTCTAGATCTGTGTTTTATGTATGGGTTTCTGATTTTTGAAAGAAAACATAAAAATACATCAGGTTTGGAACATGAATAATATATTTGATTATTGTGAATCGGTGATAGTGTGTGATTTGTACCGGTGATTTGTATTTTGTACCTGTTTTAGTGTCTGTGTATAGGGCTGGAAATAATTGCAAACATTGATTATACATGCATTTGTGTTTAGGGCCAGAAATTATGTATGATTGTATGCATATGTGCTTACTTTATGTGTTTTGGGCTAAAAAATTATAATGTGTCCAAATAAAATTTTGTATCTTAGTATTTTGTCTTATATGTGAAAAATTGTGCAGTGACAGTGAAATACATTGATTTCGGGGGTGGAAAAGAAGATGTATGCTTTTAGCATGAGTTGATATGTTGTCCGGTTGTGTGTTTCTTATGTCTTTTTGGTATTCAAGTTCTATAATTATATAAGCATTTGGCGTTGTTTTGATCCGAATACGTCTATGTTGATGATTATGATATGTGGCTATGCTCTAAAACGCATAAGTGCAAGTTGTTTAACTTAACATTGATAATATTTCATAGGTATTAGATACTCATACACATTAGATTTACCATTGATGACCGAAATAAATATATATATATATATATATATATATATATATATATATAATATATATATATATATATATATATATATATATATATATATATATATAGGGTTAGGTTCTATGGGGCACCTGTGTGCATCGTGCAACTTAGGAACCCATATACACCGTTAGATCTAGAAAATGAATGGCTAAGATTACAATGGCAAAAGGGTAATAAAGATGAAATTTGTGAACGCATTATGATGCACGATTTACATATTAGATGTGCATAAGCGTATTTTCGGAAAAATTAATATATCAAGTCAACTCAAAATTAAATTTATATTGATTGAATATTTAATTCAATAATCAAGTGTTAAATGCTAATAAATTTATAAAATGCACTTCTAAATTTAAAAAATTCCAATTGAACAAAAATCCAACATGATGCTTCATCATCTTCATTGACTGTGCATCTTCGTATTTATCTTTCCCGGGTTATGCATCATCGTGTTCATATGGAGCACCAGGTTATGCATCATCGTGTTCATACTGTGCATCTTCGTATTCGTCTTCTTCACATCGTATACGTTCATAGGTTCATGAGTTCAACGTGATGCATCATTTTCATCTTCATCTCATCATCGTCTTCTCAAACTCGTCGGTCGATTGTGTGTGTGTGTGAGAGAGAGAGGGAATAATATATGGAGAATGGTTAATGAGATTGATTTAGTTTCCTATTTTAATCCTAATCTATTAATTAAAAGAATAATTAATTTTTTCAAATAAAGTATTCCAATATTACCCTTATTGCATCATTTGTAAACAAGCAATGCATTTTTTGTTCCCATTTGGTTCCCGATGCATATGGTGCCACATAGAACCTCAATCTATATATATATATATATATATATATATATATATATATATATATATATATATATATATATATATATATATATATATATATATATATATATATATATATATATATATATATAACTCGTAGCAATATAACTTGTAACCCCTTCAAAATCCTTTGCCTCGAAGCATTACCATGATCTCAAGGAAACACCCTTTTTCGATGGCCTGTGTGACTTCCTTATTTAATCCTTAATAGCTTACACTTGGAAAAACTACTAAACAAAGTTATTTTATAGATGGTTAAATCTAGCGGTTGGTTTGCTTATCATTCCGATGTTTCTCCTTCCTTTCATGAAGTTCTTGTTGTAATGGAATCTATCTCTGAGGCCCTGTTTGATTACCTTTGAATGACTTCTTAATTGATTCCGTTGTAAATAATTAACATAATATTTCATGCATTCTTCCCTGTGTGAAATTACATTAGTATACTGTTTAATTTTTAGATTTTTACGTGCTTATACAAATGATTCAGAGTTACAATTTGTTTTTCTAGATTAATTGGATATGGTTTTGAATCTATTAGGAACAATTTTGCTTACAACGTTAAGCTGCTTAGTACTGCTACATATATTAATGATTTTAAATGGAAGTGTTCGGTCCATATCTTTTATTTGGAATAGTGGGAGTAAATTAGTTCTTTTCAGTTTTGTGTTATGTAGACATGATTAACTTCTGGTATGACTCTCTTTCTTACTTTTGGAACCAGTTTTAGGGTGAGTAGGGAAGTTGAAAATTTGCAAAACTAAGTTGCTTAAAAAGACAGTGGGAATTTGTAGCTTGGAGACAAATTTAATTAAGAAAAATACCATTATCATACCAGCAGTCCATAAATATAATCTTGGTCTGGGTCCAAGTGTTTCACTTCACTACACTTTACGGACCCACAACATTTATGGGTCTTTGCAATTAAAAGTCTTGTGGGGCCCATTTTGGATCGGCCGCAATTTGCATATAATAATCTTGTTTTTGTTTGCTTGATTTTTGGCGGCAGCAGACTGCAAACCTGCTTTGAATTTGTTTGTTTAATTGATTTTTGATTGTTTTTGTTGAGTTTATATGGCCAACCATTTGACCTAGAATGTGATAACACAACCCATTCTGGGTTTTTTTTATGTCTATTACTTTTTAACCTTTTTTTTTTGTGAAATCCAAATAATCACAGATTTCTGCATGCTCATGGTTTATGACATCAATTTGTCAAAGTATAATTTAATTTAGTACTTACTATGTAGCCTCAACTCTCACAATGGAATGCTAAGTATATGGTTCATTTGATCTCAAACAATTATAGCAATCTCTATCTCAAAGTAACTCATGAAAATCGAAATATTTTTTTTAGAACTGAATCGTAATTAAAAATTTTAATCTGACACGATTCAGTAAGTCTATTCTTTTGTATGCTTAATTTGTATCAATTTTTTTAAATAAAATTTTAGTCCATATTAATAAATATTATGAACATAAAAAATTATTTTTAGTTCCATCAATTATGCGCATAAACCATAATATAAATATTATAAAAGGTATTATTTTAGAACATCAAGTTTATTAGATAATTCGATAATTATCTTGAACATGCGTTCTTGAATTTGATTTTCGCTTACGAATTTTCATATATGGGTGGTTTTTAGGTTAAAATCCGTAGGCGCTGACGCTGACGCAGACGCAGACGCAGACGCAAATGCACGGTTTGCTAGAGCTAATGCTAATTCACGTGATGAATTCTTTAGCTAGTGCAAAGGCTCGACATTTTGGGTGCTTGACACAATTCTCATGCACATGCTGCCTGATGTCGAGCTAGTTCACATGATGACATGCAAAGCACATGATGGTGACCTCTGTTGCTCATGTTTTGCTATTGCTAATGGTGCGGCCAATGCACAAGCATCCGTTGCGGATGCTGATGCGGAAGCGGGGGATGCGGAAGCGGATGCGGATTCTGTTGCCGATTCTGTTGCCGTGCATTATATATACACTAACACCTATTTATCGGTGAAGGAGGTATGTGTTTTATGTGTAACTTAGTTTGTTTATTTCTGTGTGTCTTATTTATTTGGATTTTGTTTCTTTTAATCATTTCTATTGTCATTATGTTTATGCATGTGACTCTGATAGCTCGTCTTGATTCTTCTAATTTGACATGTAGTGAAATACTTAGATCACACATGCTCTTCATCAGCAACTTCAATATCTAATCATGATAGCTACAACTAAATTGGTGGGTTTGCTGGACTTCCTTGAAATGGGTCTGTGTATACCTATTCCAAAGACGATGAAGAATATTATTTGCAGCAGGTAAAATTCATGAGTTTTTAGCTGGGTTGATTTTTTATGGCTTTTTATCGCCACCTCTATGTTTTTAATATAATTTAAGTTGCAAGTAATTTAAGAAAAATATAGTTTGCTTGGAAACACTTCATTTACTTTGGTTGCTCTGAACTAGATGCAAATTTTGATACATGGGAGCTACAATTTCATGTGGGATCTCGGTATGGTTTCAGAATCCAGGTATCGTTCTATATCAGATTTGTTTTGGCTTATTTATATACCAGTTTATAACCCGTGTATTACACGGATAAATTTAATAGATATTTATTTTCTTAAAATGGTAAACCTAAAATTAAAAGAATTTAACATTAAGATAAAATTCAGTATTTATTTTTTTGATATTTATATAAACATAAATTATTATAACAATAATAAATAGTCAGTAATCATAACAACTAGTATAAATTTAAATTTAAATTTTTATACTTTAAAATTTTAAAACAATATCGAATTTGAAAAAAAAATTGTAATTATGTATTATTTTTAATTAAAAAATTTATAATATTTAATATAATAAAATTTTTAATTAAAATACACGTGTTATTAATATATGATGATGAATAACATCTTAGAAAAAGACAAGTGACATCTATTTAATTATTTATTAGAATTTATAGAATAGATCAGACTATTAGATATAAATAAAAAAGTACAGCATATGTATTAAAGTTGTTTAAATTTGTGATTGTTATGCATAGCCGAGCCACTTAGCCTTTTGCGTTGTGATTTTATTTTACATGGTATTGGGAGGCCTGCGTGCCAATTATTATTCCTTTATGAATGTAATTCTAAAATTAATTTGTATTTTGAATGATTTTTTGTATTTTTTAATTTATTCGAAGACCGAAGATATCACGATGGATCACACGAGAAGCAAACGAAAATCTTGAAGCTAGTGGGGAGCTTAGAGGATTTTAATTTTTTCTTATTGTGATTGTTATCCGTCCCTTAGGGTTGACCTTTGGTTCTCGAGTGCTCTTGAGAATCAAATTAGTTCTGGCAAGGCTATTGCATTTTATTTGTCGTTTATTATCGAACTTCGTGGTTGGCCGATATGCATGCATGGATAAAAAAAGAAAGTTAATAATTCGATTAGTAAATAATTTCCAATGTTTTTGAAAAAAAAAACTGGCTATTCATAAAAATTTAAAACATATAAAAAAACTCTTCCAAAAATAGACACGTCACACCGTCATATAGTGGCACTCACGCTAACCAGTCGTCATAAGTAGGATCATCATTCATTCGGTGCTTGTGTCGCAAACATGGAATGTGTGTGGTGAGCACTACGGATCCTAAGTAAGACTTGGGCCCTTATAAGAAGTCTCATAGATATTGAAAGTTATAAAGGTTGTTTATAACTTGTATGTTTAGGTTCAGTCTTTGTTGGGTGCACATAAAAGCAAAAGGGGTTCCAGTAGGTTCAATAAATTTTATATTGAGATTATATTTATTGAGCATTATTTTTAAAACGAATGCTAAAAGTTGATTTTTCCTTCTTAATCTGTAACAAACTTCGTGGAATGGTTTTATCACATTAGAACTGTTCTGGATTAGTACTAATAAACAATCGTCATCCGTAATTCATAATTAAAATCCATAATTTGATTTGTTATTATGTCCAAAGAACCCATCAATATATACTCTAATATAACACCAAAGATATCCCAAAATTTTGGTTATCAAACTATAAATTAGTGTTATCTTTTATTTAGCCATTTTATTTTAATACATTTTTGTTTGATCCCTTATTTTTACATTTAAATTTTTTATAACACACACACTTATCACGTTTAACACCTTTTGAGATTTAAAATCAAGTTTTGCACTTGCTAAGAATCGAACCCAAGACAGGTTGAAAAACCCCTAATCGATATCATCGGTTCTCATCGGTTATAGAGATACTTAAATATGTTGAAAACCTCTAACTGTCTGATTCTTTTTGGGACTGTACATCATTGACTCTGCCCCTTCTACTGAGCCTTAAGTGCACCTCAAACAGAGAACGATGCTTACAGCAGGTATCTTGTTGTAGACACTTAAAGATGATAGAGATGATGCATTTCATGTTCAACGTTCAGTTCGTAATGCATCTCGATTTATCTATACAAATTCGTGATGCATCACTATTAATCATCATCGTGTTCTTCGTTCATCTATACATTGTGTTGTTGTTATGCATCATCATCGTTAGTCATCATGTTCATCGTTCATCAACCATGTTCATCATTTATTGTCGTTCATCGTCTATC